>ML111318.1:44521-102825 GCA_003697995.1 Taxidea taxus jeffersonii
AAGACAAATGTTAATCAAGATAAAGAGTCATATTGAATGAATACATTAATAGTAGGGTATTTTAACATGCCATTCTCAGTAATAGACAGATTATCCAAGCAGAAAACCAATAAAGAAACAAGAGCATTGAATGACACATTGGACCAGATGGACCTCATAGATATATACAGAACATTCCACCCTAAAACAACAGAATACTCATTCTTCTCGAGTGCACATGGAACTTTATCAGAATAGACACACACCGGGTCACAAATCAGGGTTCAGCCATACCAAAAGATTGAGATTATTCCCTGCATATTTTCAGACCACAATGCTTTGAAACTGGAACACAATCACAAGAAAAATTTCGGAAGGTATTCAAACACCTGGAAGCTAAAGACCACATTGCTTGAGAATGCTTGGATCAACCAGGAAATCAAAAAAGAACTTAAACAATTCATGGAAACCAATGAGAATGAAGACACTTTGGTCCAAAACCTATGGGATACAGCAAAGGTGGTCCTAAGGGGAAAATACATAGCCATCTAAGCCTAACTAAAAAAAAAAAAAAAAAAAAAATTTGAAAAATCCATAATACACTAGCTCTTTTTACACCTTAAAGAATTGGAAAATCAACAACAAATTAAGCCAACCCCGCGCACAAGAAGGGAAATAATCAAGATTAGAGCAGAGATCAATGAGCTAAAAACTAGAGATACAGTAGAACACATCAATGATACTAGAGGCTGGTTCTTTGAAAGAATAAATAAAACTGACAACCATTGGCTAAACTAATCAAAAAGAAAAGAGAGAAGGCCCAAATTAATAAAATTATGAATGAAGAGGGAGAGATCACAACTAACACCAAGAAAATAGAAACAGTTATCAGAAATTATTAATAGTTATATGGCAATAAGTTAAGCAACCTGGATGAAGTGGATGCATTCCTGGAAAATTATGAATTTCCAAAACTGAATCAGGAAGAAATTGACAACCAGAATAGACCAATATCTAGTAAGGAGACTGAAGCCGTGATCAAAAACCTCCCAAAAAAACAAGAGCCCAGGGCCTGATAGATTCCCTGGGGAATTCTACCAAACTTTCAGAGCAGAAATAATACCTAGTCTCCTGAAGCTGTTGCAAAAAAATTGAAGCAGAAGGAAAATTTCCAGAAACTTTCTATGGAGCCACCACTATCCTGAAGCCCAAACCAGGCAAAGACCCCACCAAAAAGGAGAATTTCAGACCAATATCCCTAGTTAATATGGATGCTTAGATTCTCAACCAGATCCCAGCTAATAGGATCCAAACGTACATTAAAAAGGTTATCCACCTTGACCAGGTGGAATTTACCCATGGGATGCAGAGGTGGTTCAATATTTGCAAATCAATCAATGTGATAGAACAAATCCATAAGAGAAAAGAGAAAAACCACATGGTCATCTCAATTGATCCAGAAAAAGCATTTGACAAAATCCAGCATCCGTTCCTGATTAAAACACTTCAAAGTATAGGGATAGAGGGAACAGTCCTCAACTTCATAAAATCTGTTTATGGAAAACCCACAGTGAATATCTTCCTCAGTGTGGAAAAGCTGACAGCCTTCCCTTTGAGATCAGGAACAAGACAAGGATGCCCACTTTCACCACTCTTGTTCAACAAAGTATTAGAAGTCCTAGCAACAGCAATCAGACAACAAAGAGAAACAAAAGGTATTCAAATTGACAATGAAGAAGTCAAACTCTCTCTCTTCACAGATGACATGATACTTTATATGGAAAACCCAAAAGACTCCACCCACAAACTACTAGAACTCATACAGCAATTCAGTTCTTTGTCAGGATATAAAATCAATGTACAGAAATCAATTGCTTTCTTATACACTAACAATGAAAATATGAAAAGGGAAATTAGAGAATTGATTCCATTTACTATAGCACCAAGAACCATAAGACACCTGGGAATAAACCTAACCAAAGAGGTAAGGGATCTGTACTTGAGGAACTACAGAACACTTATGAAAGAAATTGAAGAAGACACAAAAAGATTGAGGACCATTCCATGTTCATGGATTGGAAGAATAAGCATTGTTAAAATGTCTATACTGCCTAGAGCAATCAATACTTTCAATGCCATTCTGATCAACAGTCCACCAACATTTTTCAAAGAGTTGGAGCAAAGAATCCTAAAATTTGCATGGAACCAGAAGAGACCCCAAATTTCTAAGGAAATGTTGAAAAAGAAAACAACACTGGGGGCATCACGTTGCTTATTTTAAACTTTACTACAAAGCTGTGATCACCAAGACAGCATGGTACTGGTATAAAAACAGACACATAGACCAGTGGAACAGAGTAGAGAGCCCAGATAGGGGCCCTCAACTTTAGGGCCAAATAATCTTTGGCAAAGCAGGAAAAAAATATACAGTGGAAAAAAGACAGTCTCTTCAATAAATGGTGCTGGGAAAATTGGACAGATATGTGTAGAAGAAAGAAACTTAACCATTTTCTTACACCATACACAAAGATAAACTCTAAATGGATAAAAGATCTCAATGTCAGGCAGGAATCCATTAGAATCCTAGTGGAGAACATAGGCAGTAACCTCTTTGACATTGGCCACAGCAACTTCTTTCAAGATATGTCTCCAAAGGCAAAGGAAACAAAAGTGAAAATGAACTTTTGGAACTTCATCAAGATCAAAAGCTTCTGCACAGCAAAGGAAACAGTCAACAAAACAAAGAGGCAACCCACAGAATGGGAGAAGATATTCACAAATGACACTACAGACAAAGCACTAATATCCAAGATCTATAAAGAGCTCCTCAAATTCAACACACACAAAACAGATAATCATGTCAAAAAATGGGCAGAAGACATGAACAGACACTTCTCCAAGAAGTCATACAAATGGCTAACAGACACATGAAAAAATGTTTATCATCACTAACCATCAGGGAGGTTCAATTCAAAACCACATTGAGAAACCACCTTACACCAGTTAGAATGGCCAAAATTAACAATACAGGAAACAACATGTGTTGGAGAGGATGTGGAGAAAGGGGAACCCTCTCACGCTGTTGGTGGGAATGCAAGTTGGTGCAGCCACTTTGGAAAACAGTGTGGAGATTCCTTAAGAAATTAAAAATAGAGCTTCCCTATGACCCTGCATTTGCACTAATGGGTATTTACCACAAAGATACAGATGTAGTGAAAAGAAGGGCCATCTGTACCCCCAAGTTCATAGCAGCAATGGCCACAGTCACCAAACTGTGGAAAGAACCAAGATGCCCTTCAACAGATGAATGGATAAAGAAGATATGGTCCATATATACTATGAAATATTATGCCTCCATCAGAAAGGATGAGTACTCAACTTTTGTATCAACAGGATGGGACTGGAAGAGATTTGCTGAGTGAAATAAGTCAAGCAGAGAGAGTCAATTATCATATAGTTCCACTTATTTGGGGAGCATAAGGAATAACATGGGGGACATGCAGAGATGGAGAGGAGAAGGGCATTGGGGGAGATTGGAGGGGGAGATGAACCATGAGAGACTGTGGACTCTGAGAAACAAATGGAGGGGTTTGGAGGGGAGGGGGTAGGAGGTTGGGTGAGCCTGGTGGTGGGTATTATGGAGGGTACATATTGTATGGTGCACTGGGTGTGGTGCATAAGCAATGAATTCTAGAACACTGTAAAGAAGTAAAAAAAAAAAATTTAAAAACAGCCACACATAGGGGCACCTGGGTGGCTCAGTGGGTTAAAGCCTCTGCCTTCATCTCAGGTCATGGTTCCAGGGTCCTGGGATCAAGGCCCACATTGGGCTCTCTGCTCGGCGGGGAGCCTGCTTCCTCCTCTTCTCTGCCTCCCTCTCTGCCTGCTTGTAATCTCTGTCTGTCAAATAAATAAATAAAATCTTTTAAAAAAAAACAGCCACACATAATCTTGGGGAGAAACCAGATTACTGCAGCCCCATCAGTGACCCCAAGAAAGACTAGCAGAAGAACCACCCAGCTGAACCCAGTCAAACTGCAAAATCAAAAGTATATAAACAGGTTATTGTATTCAACCACACAGTTTGGGGTGCTTTATTATGTAACAACAAATAATTGCTATAGAAATTGGTACCTAGAAGTAGGGTTCTGGCTTAATAAAAAACATAAACATGCATCATTGTATTTGGGATCATGTGATGAGGAAAGGCTGGATACACGGAAAGGATAGCTGGGGGATTGGAAAACAAGCTGTTGTTAGGCCTCAGAGGTGGTGATGATTATTACTGGAGTCCAAAAAGAATGGAAATTCATGGTAAGAAATGGAGGAATAATGGACAGTACTGTTAGCTGAAGTAATTTGAAAGCTAGATAATATACCTAATCAACTTGTGGATCCAGCTAATGAGCTAGTCAGAATGTTGAAAGAGTCGATGGTCTTTCTTGAGCTGCATATGATAAAATACCAGAAGAGGGAGATCACAAAGAAAGAATTAATCAGTTTTCAAACAATGTACAGGAAATATAGAGGGCCCTGGACTTGCTGGGCTGCAGTATAAAACTTTCTCAACCCCATCTCTCCAGCAAAAAATTCTTAAAGAAATAGCCTCAGAGTAAAGATCAGCTGAAGGATATGATTGTAAAACTTTACTAATACCTCAGAAGATTTAAGATGGTGCTCAGTAGACTCTCAATTAGACAAACGGCTTCTAAGAATCTTAAGGGTGTTTTCCTGTAGCTTATGAAGATGCTTCATCCAGAAAGAGGTCTCTCTCAAGTATGGATGTGGCTTGGACTAAAAGAAACGGAGACTATACAAATTGAATAAAAGGCCTCCAACTTCCTGTAGTGGTGGACACTGAATTATGCCATCCAGATTTCCTTCCAGAAATGAAGGATTTATTATCCAATTTTTAGTTATTCTGGCAGACAGCCCTAGGCCACAGGACACTCTGACTTTAGTCACAGCTAAAGAAAGCCAGTTTGGTAAATGTTCTAGGAGCCCTATACTCAGTAACTGACAAATTGTGTATGTAAAGTCCCAATACTTTCTCCCCAATTCCATCTTTATAATCTCCCATATGGTCATCTGAGGCCTCCATTCACACTTCATTACAGCATTTAATTTCAGCATTTCATTCTGCCTCATCCTACTTTCTTCTATCCACATCCACCCACAAGCATTGCTCCCACCAAATTTCTAATAAATCTCCCACAAACTAATTCCAGCTAAGAATTTACTTCCTGGAGAAGCTAACCTGCAAAATTGGCATTAGGAGTAGTGAAAGTAGAGGTATGTGAATGGAATGAATTCTTGTTTTACATATTAATGCCCACCAGAAAACAACCACCACAGAAGAGTCATTAAAAAGCCAGATAAAATGTTTCAATCAGGTAATGTCAACATTCTCTGTCACTTACCACCCCAGTACTGGTGCAATGGACACATGAGCAGAGTGCCTCTTATGTCAGGGATAGGGATAACACATGAGTGTAGTAGCATAAGCTCCCACCTACCAAGACTCATTAAGCTACTACACAACTGAATGCCCAACCTGCCAACAACAGAGTGTTGTGTCCTCCATATAGCACAATCCCTTGAAAAGACCAACCAACTGCAGGATAGCTAATTGGCTGCATTGAACCATTTTTACTCAGGTAGGAACAGCAATTAACCTTTTTTTTAAAAACCAGGCATTTATAAACAAGAAAGCACACACTAATTACATAAAAATAGTTTTTGATAGTAGAATAAGTCATCATGTTGTCATTAGCAGCATCAAGGGAGGGAACAGGGACAGTGATATAGACACTCCTGGTGGATATAAAGGTAGATTTGTGTTTTTTTCCTTAATTGAAAAAATATCACTTGTGACCCCTCACTTAGGAGCTTGGTGGATGCAGGGAGGGTGGGGCTTGGCGGGGGGGTGGTCCATCTCCTCTGACAGGTGAGCTGTTCTTTCCCAGTTAAAATCAACTCAGAAAACAAGACAACTACCAGGTAAGAAAAGTTTCTGAAAAAGGAACCACCATATATGCGTGTGATAACAACACTGTCAAAGTACAGTATTTTCAGGAGGACTGTTTTTACATGGGGCTAGTTCTGTATGAAAAGCAGGATATTATGTGTGTGAGTTAGCTGGACAGCAGTTAATAATAATAAAGATAAATTCTGCACATTGGTTTGCCTTTTCTGCCTCAATACCTTAGACTACCCCTCCCTGAGAAGGTTGACTGAATGACCCACCAGCATATGATCACACTGAGCTTCTGATCAGACTAAAGGACCCACTTTATAGCAAAGAAGGTGTAAGTATAGGTCACACTTACCTGTACTTAGATAAGGACCATGAGATCCACTGGTCATATCATATATTATACTATCCTGAAACTACTGGTCTTGTAAAACAAGGAGACAGCCTGTTGAAGGCACAGCATATTTGAATGTGAATGCTTTTTTAATATGGTACCCCACTCTCCAGAATGCAGTGTACATTTCAAATCAACAAATTTTATATGATGCCAGGTTCCTAACCAGGATAATACTTTTGCCTGGAAACTGAGGGATCCTTGCTTCTTATCACTCTCACTGACTCACTAGGGAATGTACACTTCCCATGCCATTATTAGTTCTAGGCTCTAGGATTCAGAGTTCCTGTTTACCAACAGGAGAGTACTTGAAGTAGGTTTTACAGCAAGAATCCCATTGAACTATAAGACATAACTGTCTAGGTATTTCAGGCAATTTCTTTTAAAGGACAGGTAGGCAAAGTCAATATCTTTCAGGAATCATTGTCAAGAGGAAATAAAATTGCTGCTATACAATGGGGCAGGGAATAACATAATCGATGCCAGGGGATCCTTTGGGATATGTCATGGCACTCTTTGCCCAGTTTTAATGGTAACTAGACAAATGGATTGACTCTCATAGATCAGGACTCAAACCCCTCGGGGATGAGAGTTGGGGCCATTCTACCATGTAAGTCACTGAGATAACAAGTTCTAGCTGAAAGTGAGGGCAATATAAGACGGGTAATAAAGGGGGCAGAGGATGAGACTCAATTGAAGATTGGCGTAGTGGAGGTTATAGTTCATCCCAGTAATCTTTCTAAGTTTTGGCTACCAGAATCCTAGTGAAACTACTTTCAAAACTTTTGAGAAGAAATGGATGTGATCAGTATAAGGAGTAGACCATGGGGTGGATTCTGTAATGAAGCACTTGGACGCCCCTTCAGGAAAGAAGAATTCATTATCCCAGCCTCTGGGAGTGCTACCAGTAGACAATCCTGAGTCATCAACTTCCTTCTCCACTTCAGCTAAACAAAACACCCTCATCCAAAGCTATACCCACTTTCAGGTGGCCTACATATAATAACTGATCAATACAGCCCTCCTAGCTTCAAACTGGTACAACTTTGAGGGGTTATCCCACCTGTGGAATACTCCAGAAGGGACAGTAGAGGCTACCACTGGGACTGCATCACAGCTCTAATCAACCCTGCCCAACTGTATTGCCTTCCCTTCCCTTCAGCACCTGTTGATCCCCATAATTGTCTCCAATAAACAACCTGCTTACTAATCTCCCTCAAGGAGTGGTTTTCCTCAGAGAGCCAACCTAATGGCAGATAGGACACAGTCTGAAAATGCTACTAAGTTGCAAACGCCTGTCATTACTCATGGAAAATATCTCATTCCATCCCAAACTGGGTATACTTCAATTCAGTTCTGGCACTGAGCACCCAGAGTCAGCATAGACCCCATAAGTTAAGGGCTCAGTCGTCCACAAGACTGCCCTCACTTCCAATGCCCGCTACAAGTTCAGGAGGTCCCTAGAATGCCCACACTTCTCACCAACTGGCTACAAATCCACGAGTTACCACAACCCTTGGGTTCAATAATTCACTACTACAGAACTCAGGAAAGCACTATACTTAGCACAATAATTTTGTTTTTTGGTTGTTGTTTTTTTATCAGAAAAGATGAATACCCACCATTTGCATTGACATGGATGGAACTGGAGGTAATTATGCTAAGGAAGTAAGTCAAGCAGAAAAAGTCAATTATTTTTTTAAGATTTTATTTATTTATTTGACAGAGATCACAAGCAGGCAGAGAGGCAGTTGGAGAGGGAGAGAGGAGAAAGCAGGCTCTCGGCTGAGCAGAGAGCCCGATGCAGGGCTTGATCCCAGGTCCCTGAGATCATGACCTGAGCCGAAGGCGAGGCTTTAGCCCACTGAGCCACCCAGGTGCCCTGAGAATGTCAATTATTATATGGTTTCATTCACATGTGGAACATAAGAAATAACATGGAGGAGCATAGGGGAAGGGAGTGAAATCTGAAGGAGGAGAAATCAGAGAGGGAGATAAGCCATGAGAGTCCATAACAGTTTTATAATAAAGTATTCAACTCAGACTCCTCCCAAACTTGTAGTCCAAAACACTTATCATTTAAATTCTAAAATGTCGTTGTGCTTCCTAGTATATATTTTGTCCCTTTAAGTTCCAGAAAATAGTTTGGCCAAAGTATGGACATTTTAGAAATTAATTTCAACCTCAATAGTAAAATCAAAAGGTCATGTTTCCATTTGTTTATTTGCTTAAACACTCCCATGTTAAATTGTGTTTCCCACTTTCAAATTAGGCATGATCGCATTTTTTGGAACATGAAAAAATTTTTTATATTAGATTCTACATCTATCTTTTAAACTTATTGGCATCAATGGAAATGAGTATTAACAACTTATATACCAAGACACCTGGGTGGCTTGGTCAGTTAAGCATCTGCCTTCAGCTCAGGTCGTGATCCTAGGGACCTGGGACTTAGTCTTGCATCAGGTTCCTTGCTCAGTGGGGAGTATGCTTCTCTCTCTGCCTGCTGCCCTCCTTTCTTTTGCTCTCTCTCTCTGACAAATAAATAAAATTTTTAAAAGAAAAAAAGAACTTCTATACCTTTCTCGATTTGTGTTTTTAAACATTCTTGGTGAGATCACCTATGATACTTCCTCCAGGAAACATCTTTCATATTCATATATTCCTTCAATGATTTTTAATTATTCATTCAACATGCATTTATTGGCATTGAATATAGACTAGGTATTCAGTGGGCATTGCAGATGAAAAGATCTTAAATTTTCCCTAGTTTGGAAACTGCTACATTTAAAAATTCTAAGATTGTCATTACAACTTCCTGCATTTAAAGAAATAATGACTTACCATTATAAATGACCAGAGATTGGAGTATCAAGTTTAGTCCCTTCACAGATGAAACCAAAAAATCAATGAAGCAGCATTGTTCACACAAAGAAAAAGAAAATACACAACTTTTACACTATTATATTTTTTAAAAGTTAAAAGGTACGGTTTCCACATCATTCCCCAACAAATCCTGGTTGCAAATTTATGGCATTGTGTGTGTAGACATTTGGAGAGTTGAGAAGGGAAATTGTTCATTTTTTTTAATGGCTAAAGAGTGAAGGCAATTCTAAAAAGAAAGTCATATTTTTGAAATCCTGCCTTACTCTAAAATACAAATTAGAGCTTCCCTATGGCCCTGCAATAGCACTAATGGGTATTTACCCCAAAGATACAGATGTAGTGAAAAAAAGGGCCATCTGCACCCCAATGTTCATAGCAGCAATGGCCACGGTCGCCAAACTGTGGAAAGAATCAAGATGCCCTTCAACGGACGAATGGATAAGGAAGATGTGGCCCATATACACTATGGAGTATTATGCCTCCATCAGAAAGGATGAATACCCAACTTTTGTATCAACATGGACGGGACTGGAAGAGATTATACTGAGTGAAATAAGTCAAGCAGAGAGAGTCAATTATCATATGGTTTCACTTATTTGTGGAGCATAACAAATAACATGGAGGACATGGGGAGATGGAAAAGAGAAGGGAGTTGAGGGAAATTGGAAGGGGAGTTGAACCATGAGAGACTATGGACTCTGAAAAGCATTCTGAGGGTTTCAAAGGGGTGGGGGGTGGGAGGTTGGGGGAGCCAGGTGGTGGGTTTTATGGAGGGCACATATTGCATGGAGCACTGGGTGTGGTGCATAAACAATGAATTCTGTTACACTGACAAAAAATTAAATAAAGAAAAAAAGTTGCAAAATATCAAAAATACATAAAAAAAATAAAGTGAGCTACATCAAAATCCAAAAAATAAAAAAATAAAATAAAATACAAAATATTATTTAAAAAATTTTTAGCAAGGGAAATGAGCAAGATGGTAGAGGAGTAGGAGACTTAAATATTGTCATGTCCCAGGAGTTCAGCTAGTTATCAAACCATTCTGAACACCTACAAACTCAACAGGCAATGGAAGAGAAGAATAGAAACAATTCTATGAACAGAAAAGCGACCACTTTCTGGAAGGTAGGATGTGCAGAGAAGTGAATCTGTGGCAACATACAGGAAGAGAGGCTGCAGGGGAAGGGGCCAATTCCCAGCAAGCAGTAGAGTCATGAAGCACAAAATTGGAACTTTTAGAAGTCTGCACCACTGAGGAACATTGCTCCAGAGGCTAGGTAGGCAGTGGAGCCCTTGTGGGGACAGTGTAGTCCCAGGACCCATGGGGACACAAAAAAGACCAGGAGTGTCTGAGTGTGGCAAAGCTCCCAGGTATCAGAGTTGGGAAGCCAGCTGCAGAGACAGAGCCATGGAGTGTGCTCTTAGCTCAAGGTTACCTTAAACCATGATCCTAGGCACAGTCAGGTCACTATCCTCAAGCAGGGACCCTTCAAGTGGCAGATCTAGAGAGACATCCTCCTCCCTCCTTCAGAAGGAGCAGCACAGGAGCATGCTGCAGGAATCAGCTGAGTTTGGAGACTCCAAGTGGGGTCATGTGCCAGCAATAGGAATGCTCAGTCACAGGCTGGATGAGCATGGAGCACAGCCACAGACCAGGGATACAGGAAGGATTGACTGCTTTTCTCTGAGGGAGCACTGAGGAGTGAAGCCTTGAGCTCTCGGCTCCTCTGGATCATACATTGGGAGGCTGCCATTTTCATTCCGGACCTCCAAAGCTGTACAGTAAGTGCTCAGGGAACAAAAGCTACCAAGAGCAAAACCAAGCAGATTGCTTAGCCTGGCCCCTGGCAAGGGTGGTGCAATTCTGCCTAGGGCAAAGACATTTGAGAATCACGGCAAAAGGCCCCTCCCCTGGAAGATCAGCAAGAACATCCAGCCAAGACCAAGTTCACCAACCAATGAGAACTGCAAAACTTCAGAACTCTGGGAATACAACACATAATTCATGGCTTTTCCCCCCATGATTCTTTAGTCTTTCAAAGTTAAATTTTTTAAGTTTTATTTTTTCTTATTCTATTTTTAAAAATTGTTTTCACTTTCCTATTTTAATGTTTGTTAACTATTTTATCTTATCAATACCCCTTTAAAAATCTTTTTCTAAATTTTCATTGTTATGGTCATATTTTATCCCTTCATTGTATTTAACCTTATTTTTTGTATACATAATAGGTTTTTCTGTCTTTAAAATTTTGGGATACAGTTTCTTCTAACAGATCAAAATATACCCTAAAACTAGCACATGGCTTTGTTCTAGTCTCCAGCCTGATCACATTCTTTCCTCTTTTATTTTTCTTTTTTCAACAAACTTCTTAACAATTCCTTTTTTAGAATCTTTTTAAATTTTCATCTTTACATTCGTTTTCCATCCCTTCATCATGTTTACCCTTATTTTTGTATATAGATAGATAGATAGATAGATAGATATAGATATAGATATAGATGATATGGATACAGATATAGATATTTTTTCTTTCTTTAAAATTTTGGGAGGCAGTTTCTTCTAACACAACAAAATGCACCCCAAATCAAGTGAGTGTCCCTGTTCTATTCACCAGCCTAAGAGATAGATAAATGATAGATAGATAGATAGATGATAAATAGACAGATAGAGATTTTATCCCTCCTTTCTTCTCCCCCCAGTTTTGGGTCCCTTCCAATTATATTTTTCTGCAGTCATTGCTACCCTTTTAATATTTTTTCTCTCATTCATCTATTATTATCTGGATAAAATGACAAGGTGGAAAAACTCACCTCAAGAAAAAGAACAAAAGGCTGTACCAATGGCTGGGGACCTAATCAATACAGATATTAGGACGATGTCTGACATAGAGTTCAGAATAACAATTATAAAGGTGCTGGCAGGGCTCAAAATAAGCATGGAAGATACTAGAGAATCCCCTTCTGGAGAAATAAAATAACTTTCTTTTTTTTTTTTTTTAAGATTTTTTATTTATTTATTTGACAGATATCACAAGCAGGCAGAGAGGCAGGCAGAGAGAGAGGAAGGGAAGCAGGCTCCCCGCCGAGCAGAGAGCCCGATGTGGGGCTCGATCCCAGGACCCTGAGATCATGACCCGAGCTGAAGGCAGAGGCTTAACCCACTGAGCCACCCAGGCACCCCAGAAATAAAATAACTTTCTGAAGAAATAAATGAATTAAAATCTAACCAAGTTGAAATTTTAAAAAAGCTATTTATGAGGTGCAATAAAAAATGGAGGCAATAACTTCTGGGATAAATGAAGCAGAAGAGAGAATTAGTGATGCAGAAGACCACATGATGAACAACTAGGCTGTCATTGAAAATAGAAGGAGAAATAAAAAATATCCAGGACAAACAAAAACTAAAGGAATTTGTAAACACCAAGCCAGCCTTAGAGGAAATATTGAAAGAGGTCCTCTAAGCAAAAAGAGACCCTAAAAGTAACAGATCAGAAAGGAACAGAGACAATATACAGTAACAGTCACCTTACAGGCAATACAATGGCACTAAATTCATATCTTTCAATAGTTACCCTAAATGTAAGTGGGCTAAATGTCCCAATCAAAAGACACAGGGTATCAGAATGGATTAAAAAAAATCGATATGCTGTCTGCAAGAAACTCATTTTAGACCCAAAGACACCTTCCAGATTTAAAGGGAGGGGGCAGAAAGAAATTTACCATGCTAATGTACATTAAAAGAAAGCTGGAGTGGCAATCTTTATATCAGATAAATAAGATTTTAAACCAAACCAAAGATTATAATAAGAGATGAGGAAGGAAACTATATCATACTCAAAGGGTCTGTCCAACAAGATCTGACAATTTTAAATATCTATGCCCCTAACTTGGGAGCAGCCAACTATATAAACCAACTAATACATGGATGGAACTAGAGGGTATTATGCTTAGCAAAATAAGCCAATTGGAGAAAGACAACTATCATATGATCTCCCTGATATGAGGAAGTAGAGATGCAATGTGGGGGGGAGGGGGGTTGGGAGGTAGAAAAAGAATAAATGAAACAAGATGGGATCGGTAGGGAGACAAACCATAAGAGACTCAATCTCACAAAACAAACTGAGGGTTGCTGGGGGCGGGGGGTCAGGAGAAGGTGGTGGAATTGTGGACATGGGGGAGGGTATGTGCTATGGTCAGTGCTATGAAGTGTGTAAACCTGGTGATTCACGGACTTGTACCCCTGGGGCTAATAATATATTATATGTTTATTTAAAAAATTAAATTAAATTTTTTAAATATGTAAAAAAACAATAACAAAATCAAAGAAACACATCGATAATAATAGTAGGAAACTTCAACACCCCCTTCACTGAAATGGACAGATCATCCAATCAAAAGAACAAGGAAATGAATGCTTTAAATGACACAGTGGACCAGATGGACATCAAAGATATATTCAGAACATTCCATCCCAAAGCAAAAGAATAAACTTTCTTCTCTAGTACACATGGGACATTCTCCAGAAGGAATCACATCCTGGCTCACAAATCAGGTCTCAGCCAGTACCAAAAGATTGGGGTCATTCCCTGCATAATTTCAGACCTCAATGTGCTGAAATTAGAACTCAACCACAAGTGGAAAGGTGGAAAGAATTCAAATACATGGAGGTTAAAGAACATCCTATTAAAGAATGAATGGGTCAACCAGAAAATTAAAGAATTGAAAAAATTCATGAAAACAAATGAAAATGAAAATACAAGTGTTCAAAATCTTTGGGACACACAAAGGCGGTCCTGAGAGGAAAGTATATAGCAATACAAGTCTTTCTCAAGAAACAAGAAGGGTCTCAAGTACACAACCTAACACTACACATAAAGGAGATGGTGAAAGAATAGCAAAGAAAGCCTAAACCCAGCAGGAGAAGAGAAATAAAGATCATAGCAGAAATCAATGAAATTTTTTAAAAAAAGAAATCAATGAAATAGAAACCCAAAGAACAGTAGAACAGGTCAATGAAACTAGTCGCTGGTTCTTTGAAAGAGTTAATTAGATAGATAGAAAAACTCCTGGCTAGACTTATCAAAAAGAAAAGAGAAAGAACCCAAATTAATAAAATCATGAATGAAAGTGGAGAGATCATAACCAACACCAATGTAATGCAAACAATTATAAGAACATATTTTGATCAACTATACGCCAGCAAATTTAACAATCTGGAAAAAATGGATGCACATTCCTAGAGTTGTATAAACTACCAAAACTGAACCAGGAAGAAAGAAAACCTGAACAGACCCATAACCAGTAAGGAGATTGAAGCAGTACTTGAAAATCTCCGAAAAATAAAAGCCCAGGGCCAGACAGCTTCCCAGGGGAAATCTACCAAACATTTAAAGAACAAATGCCTAATCTCCTGAAACTGTTCCAAAAAGCAGAAATGGAAGGAAAACTTCCAAACTCATTGTATGAGGCCAGCATTACCTTGATCCCCAAACCAAAGACCCCATAAAAAAATAACAAAGAATTACAGGTCAATATCCCTGAGGAACATGGATGCAAAAATTCTCACCAAATACTAGCCAGTAAGATCCAACAGTATATTAAAAGGATTATTCACCACGACCAAGTGGGATTTATTCGGGGGCTGCAAGGTTGGTTCAACATCCACAAATCAATCAGTGTGATACAATACACTAATGAAAGAAAGAACAAGAACCATATTTTACTATCAATAAATGCTGAAAAAGCATTTGGCAAAGTACAGCATACTTTCTTGATCAAAAGTTTTCACAGTTGGGATGCCTGGGTGGCTCAGTTGGTTAAGCGGCTGCCTTCGGCTCAGGTCATGATCCCAGCATCCTGGGATCGAGTCCCACATTGGGCTCCTTGCTCAGCAGGGAGCCTGCTTCTCTCTCTGCCTCTGTCTGCCTGTGCTCGCTCTCACTCTCTCTCTCTCTCTCTGACAAATAAATAAATAAAATCTTTTTTAAAAAAAACTTCACAGTATAGGCACAGCGGGTACATACCTCAATATTGTAAAAGCCATCTATGAAAAAACCCACTGCAAATATCATTGTCAATGGGGAAAAACTGAGAACTTTTCCCCTAAGGTCAGAACATGTCAGGATGTCCACTATCTCCACTGCTCTTCAACACAGTACTAGAGGTCCAAGCCTCAGATATCAGATAACAAAAATAAATAAAATGCATCCAAATCAGCAAAGAAGAAGACAAACTCTCACTCTTTGCAGATGATGTGATACTTATGTGGAAAACTCAAAAGACTCCACTCCAAAACTGCTAGAACTCATAGAAGAATTCAGGAAAGTGTCAGGATGTAAAATCAATGCACAGAAATCAAGTTCACTTCTATATACCAACAGCAAGAAAGAAGAAATAGAAATTAAGGAGTTGATCCCATTTACAATTGCACCCAAAACCTTAGGATACCCAGATATAAATCTAACCAAAGAGGCAAAGAATCTGTACTCAGAAAACTTGTACTCATGAAAGAAATTGAGGAAGGAATAAAGAAATGGAAAAACATTCCCTGCTCATGAATTGGAAGAACAAATATTGTGAAAATATCTATGCTACTTAGAGGAATCTACACATTTAAGGCAATCCCTATCAAAATACCATCAACTTTTTCCAAAGAAATCTTAAATTTATATGGAACCAGAAAAGACCCCTGAATATCCAGAGGAATGTTGAAAAAGAAAACTAAATTGGTGGCATCACAATTCCAGACTACAAGCTCTATTACAAAGCTGTAATCATCAAGACAATATGGTACTGGCACAAAAACAGACACATAGATCAATGGAACAGATTAGACAAACCAGAAATGGACGTTCAACTCTATGGTCAATTAATCTCCAACAAAGCAGGAAAGAATGTTCAATGAAAATAAGACAGTCTTTTCAACAAATGGTGTTGGGAAAATTGGACAGCCACATGCAGAAGAATGAAACTGGACCATTTCCTTATACCACACACAAAAGTGGACTCAAAATGGATGAAAGATCTCAATGTGAGACAGGAATCCATCAAAATCCTTGAGAAGAACACAGGCATCAACCTCTTTGACCTCAGCTGCAGCAAATTCTTTCTAGAAGCATCACCAAAGACAAGGGAAGCAAGAGCAAAAATGAACTATTGGGACTTCATTAAGATCAAAAAACTTCTGCACAGCAAAGGAAACAGTAACAAAACCAAAGGACAACCAGCAGAATGGGAGAAGATATTTGCAAATGACACGTCAGATAAAGGACTAGTACCCAAAATCTATAAAGAATTTACAGACTCAACACTCAAAGAACAAATAATCCAATCAAGAAATGGGAAAAAGACATGAACGGACATTTCTGCAAAGAAGACATCCAAACGGCCAAGAGACACATGAAAAAGTGATCAACATCACTTGGCATCAGGGAAGTACAAATCAAAACCACAGTGAGATACCACCTCACACCAGTCAAAATGGCTAAAATTAACAGGTCAGGAAATGACAGGTGTTGGCAAGGATGTGGAGAAAGGGGAACCCTCCTACACTGTTCGTGGGAATGCAAGCTGGTACAGCCACTCTGGAAAACAGTATGGAGGTTCCTCAAAAAGTTGAAAATAGAGCTACCCTATGACTCAGCAATGGCACTACTAAGTATTTAGCCTAAAGATATAAATGTAGTGATCTGAAGGGGCACGTGCACCTGAATGCTTATAGCCAGCAATGTCCACAATAACCAAACTATGGAAAGAATCTAGATGTCCATCAACAGATGAATGGCTAAAGAAGATTCCAACAATGGAATACTATGCAGTTATCAAAAATGAAATCTTGCCATTTGCAATGATGTAGATGGAACTAGAGGGCATTATGCTAAGCAAAATATGTCAATCAGAGAAAGACAATTACCATATAATCTCTCTGATATGTGGAATTTGAGGGGCATGGTGGAGGGTCATGGTGGGTAGGGAGGGAAAGATGAAACAGGATGGGACCAGGGAGGGAGACAAGCCATGAGAAACTCTTAATCTCAGGAAACAAACTGAGGGTTGCTGGGGGGTGTTGGGGAGGGATAAAGTGACTGGGTTATGGACATTGGGGAGGGATAGTGCTATGATAAGTGCTGTGAATAGTGTAAGAATTATGATTCTCATACCTGTACCCCTGAAGCAAATAATACAATATAAGTTAATTTTAAAAATGTAAGTTAATAAAAAATTAAAAAGTCTTAAAAATTTTTCATAAATAATGCCTTGGATGCTTTCTAAAATATTTGGAGCTCAAATTTAGACCTTTCTTAGCTCTGTCTAGAATAAACAAATGCACAGATCTAAAGATATATATGTGTTTACTTTTTACCACATATAAAAAAATGTTATTTAACTCAAATTAATTTTAACACTGAATATGACTAATAATATATATAACTTCTGGCCTAACAACAGCAGTTCCCATAGATGATAATAGAAGAAAAATCGTGAGCATAATGTGATGAAAGAAATATACATTAATCCATTCCAGTTACTTCTATAGAATTTGAAGAAATGAACAGTTCCCTACAAGCCCAATTAAATTTGCTGATGAAGCTTTCAGAAAGATTGCCTAAATCATTTTGAACCTTTCAATTTTTGTCTATCACTATTACATTCTTCACAAAATCTTCATCAATAATCAACATTTTCATCTTATTGAGAAAAACTTTGCAAGAAGCAGCTTATCTTTCTTTTGATGTACAAAGTCTATTTCAATATGCTCAATGCATGTATGTTCAATCTTTAGAGATATATTCAATGGCATGTTCTCAAGAACAGCCTCTCAGTCAATCCTGTATTTAAGCAAAAGATAGCTGTGCTGCCAATATATTGCTGCTGTTTTGATAAATGGCTGTGGTGACATATCATTCCAGTTAAACAGGCTCTACTCACTGCAATATCTAACTCTTTCCTTTGTATCAGTCACCAACATTCATTTCTTAGATTAAGCTTTGTTTCCTTCACATTCTGTACAATATGTGCTTGAGAATAGACATTCCATTTTCAACACTATCATTATTATCCCTAACAATATCCTGCAAGAGCAGTGTGGTATACTAGAAATTAACTTTGAAATAAGACAGAACTTGGTTAGAAACTCAAGATCACTTACTCAATATATGACCTTGAGAAAATTGCCCTGAGTCTGTTTCATTATCCATAAAATAAGAATACTCCACTTGCAAATTTATTGTAAAAATTAGATGTAGTATATTTAGAAAGTACATTTCCTCACAAAATAATAAATACAAAACTTACATTAAAGCAATAAGCTCTCATCCTCTCTTGTTGATCTCTATCTTTTTGTACAGATAATGCTTTTATTACTATATTACTATTTTATTTATTTGTTTTTTAAATTTCTTTTCAGTGTTCCAGAATTCATTGTTTATACACCACACCCAGTGCTCCATGTAGTACATGCCCTCCACAATACGAACCACAAGGCTCACCCAACCTCCCACCTCTCTCCCCTCCAAAACCCTCAGTTTGTTTCTCAGAGCCCACAGTCTCTCATGGTTCATCTCCCCCTCTAATTTCCCCCAATTCACTTCTCTCCCTCTCCCCATGTCCCCCATGTTATTCCTTATGCTCCACAAGTAAGTGAAACCATATGATAATTGACTCTCTCTGCTTGACTTATTTCACTCAGCATAATCTTCCAGTCCTGTCCATGTTGATACAAAAGTTGGGTATTCATCCTTTCTGATGGAGGCATAATACTCCATTGTATATATGGACCACATCTTCTTTATCCATTGGTCCATTGAAGGGCATCTTGGTTCTTTCCACAGTTTGGCAACTGTGGCCATTGCTGCTTTTCACTACATCTGTATCTTTGTGGTAAATATCCATTAGTGCAATTACAGGGTCATAGGGAAGTTCTATTTTTAATTTCTTAAGGAATCTCCACAGTGTTTTCCAGGGTGGCTACACCAACTTGCATTCCAACCAACAGTGTAAGAGGGTTCCCCTTTTTCCACATCTTCTCCAACACATGTCATTTACTGTCTTGTTAATTTTGGCCATTCTAACTGCCTGATATCCAAGATCTATAAAGAACTCCTCAAACTCAACAAACACAAAACAGATAATCATGTCAAAAAATGGGCAGAAGAAACAGACACATGAAAAAGTGCTCCACATCACTGGGCATCAGGGAAATACAAATCAAAACCACAATGAGATACCACCTCACACCAGTCAGAATGGCTAAAATGAACAAGTCAGGAAATGACAGATGCTGGCGAGGATGTGGAGAAAGGGGAACCCTCCTACACTGTTGGTGGGAATGCAAGCTGGTGCAACCACTCTGGAAAACAGCATGGAGGTTCCTCAAAAAATTGAAAAGAGAGCTACCTTATGACCCAGCAATTGCACTACTGGGTATTTATCCTAAAGATACAAACATAGTGATCCAAAGGGGCACGTGTACCCGAATGTTTATAGCAGCAATGTCCACAATAGCCAAGTTATGGAAAGAACCTAGATGTCCATCAACAGATGAATGGATAAAGAAGATGTGGTATATATATACAATGGAATACTATGCAGCCATCAAAAGAAATGAAATCTTACCATTTGCGATGACAAGGATGGAACTAGAGAGTATTATGCTTAGCGAAATAAGTCAACTGGAGAAAGACAACTATCACATGATCTCCCTGATATGAGGAAGTGGAGATGCAACAGGGGTGGGAGTTAAGGTGGTAGGAAAAGTAAAAATGAAACAAGATGGGATCGGGAGGGAGACAAACCAAAAGAGACTCTTAATGTCATAAAACAAACTGAGGGGTGTGGGGGGGGAGAGGGGTTGGGAGAGGGTGGTAGGGTTACATTATATGTTTAAATAAAGCTTAAATAAAAAATAAATAAATAAATAAAAATGGGCAGAAGACATGAACAGACACTTCTCCTGTGAAGGCATACAAATGGCTAACAGATACATGAAAAAATATTCATCATCACTAACCATCAGGGAGATTCAAATCAAAACCACATTGAGATACAACTTTATACCACTTAGAATGGCCAAAATCAACAAGACATTATATTACTATTTTAATAATGCTAAGAAGGCCTCCATGAATTATTTAATGCATTCCTCACTCTCCATATTATCATTGATACATTTCCCACATCTGCTACTTTCATTCCCACCCAGGTGTTCCTCTGAGAACTTGAGTCAGCTCCAGAATTTCCATATAGAATGAACTCTTAACAATGATCTGCTAAGAAGGAGACATCAGAAAAACTGTCTTAAAGCTTAATCTCACAGCAAGGGCACTATTCTAGTTCCAGTGTAAGTACAGGGATGTTTGCATTGATGCTGTGCTTACAAAGCAAGGACCCTGTTCTCATATATGTTATATGTTTTAGAGATAATTTTTCAGGAGGCTGATGTAGATAAAAAGGACTTAAAATCCCCTTCCTTGCATAGTGTCCAGCCACCATTTAGTCCACCATCACCAGTTAGCCTATATGACACTTTCCAAAATTGCATTCTTAGATCACATTTCTACCCATACCCAGAACACTCTTCATTCTCATAACCTATTTACTCTTCCATGTCCATGGCTATCCTAAGACATTTAAAAGTTATAAAAAGTTAATTTCCCATCCCCTAATTTTGGACAAAATTTCAGTTTTCTTGAATTGCTAAAGCTGCAATATACTGGCTAATGCTGAAGCCAGACTGCCTGTGTTCAGGAAAGTGCGTGCTTTGGACAAGATCCTTATCCACAGCTTCATCTGTAAATGAAGTTAACAGTGGCAAAGTGGCTGGAGCCCACAAGGGAGCCACATGGGCTCGGCCCATGGTCCAACACAATAGCGGCCCAAACCTTGCAAGAATGCATTTCAAAGGCCCCAAGCACACCACCCAAATTGCCACAAAACATCAGCCAATTCTCATGAGATTTCTGACCAATTTGATATCAATTTGGGCATAAATTTCGTGAGAATTGGCCTGCGTTGTCCAGTGATGTGGGCTGCACGCACTCAGGGTTTGGAAGGAGTTCTTATGAGATATGGGGCAAGACCTCGAAGGATTGGTGAGCCCTGAGCCACACGATAGGGCTCCAACTGCCCCAAGAAGAAAATTGCGCCATTTGGAGCTGCACAAAACCCTCAGAGTGAGAGAAACCTGCATGCCCCCCCTAAGGCCATCCAGACCTTTGGCAGCCCCACTGGACACAATCCCCTCAGCCTATACCTGGCCCTCAACTCAGACCTTGGGGAACTTGCCTCAGTGCTGGTAGATTGTGCCTGCCATGCCCCTAGGCCCTAACCCTAATCCTAGGTTGGGTTTTCAGGCTTCCATCCCCAGAGGCCTGGCCACCAACCCTCCAGACTGGGGATGCCTGAGCCACACCACAGGACTCCACCTGCCTGCCAGAAGTAAACTGTGCCATTTGTAGATGTGCAAAACCATCAGAGCAGGACAACCTTGCATGCCGTCCTGAGAATACCTGCACCTTTGGCGGCACCCCTGGACACAAACCCACAGCTTGACACTCAGCCTGAATCCTCCCCTCACCTCAGCCCCACCCCGTGGAGCTAGCCTCATCACTGGCAGATCAAGCCTGCCATGCCCCTAGACCTTAACCATAATCCTAGTTTTGATTTCAGGATTCTGTCCCCAGAGGCCCTGCCACCAAGCACACCAGATTGGGGACTTCTGAGCCACACCAATGAAGTCTGCCTGCCCCCCAGAAGGAAATTGTACCTTTGAGATGTGCGCAAAACCCTCAGGAGAAATGCAGGAGAAATCTGCATGCTCCCCTGAGGTGACCATCACATTCATCAAACCCCTGGACACAAACCTGGAGCCTGACACTCAGCCAGATGCCTGCCCTCAATTCAGCCCCCCCAGGGAGCTCGCCTCAGTGCTGGCAGATCGGGCCTGTCATGCCCTTAGGCCCTAAACCTAATCCTACGTTGGATTTTCAGGCTTCCATCCCCAGAGGCCTGGCCCCCAAGCCCTCCAGATTGGGGACCCCTGAGACACATCACAGGAATCCAAATACCACTGAGAAGAAAACAGTGCTACTTAGAACTGCACAAACCCTCAGAGTGGGAAAAATTTGCATGTCACCCTTAGACCACCTCCCACCTTTGATGGCCTCCCTGGACACAAACCCAAAGCCAAACAGCCTGACACCTGCCCTCAAGTCAACACTCTAGGGAGCTCACCTCTGCACCAACAGATTGGGCCTGTCATGCCCCTAGGCCCTAACCTTAACCCTAGGTTGGGTTTTCAAGCTTCCATCCTCAGAGGCCTGGCCCCCAGGCCCTCCAGATTGGGGACCCCTGAGCCACACCACAGGACTCTACCTGTGGTCTCTACTCTACCTCAGAATGCTGTGCTATTTGGGAATGCACAAAACCCTCAGAGCAGAGGAAATCTGCATGACGCCTGATTCCACCCCCACTTTTGGCAACCGCCCTGGACACAAATCCCTAGCCTGACTCTCAGCTTGACCCCTGCCCTCAAATCAGCCCTTAGGAAAGCTCACCTCAGCACTGGCATACGGGCCTGCCATGCCCCGAGGAACTAACCTGAATTCTAGGTTGGGGTTTCAGACTTCCATCCCCAGAGGCCTGGTCCCCACAGCCTCCAGATTGGGGATTCCTAAGCAACACCAACTGACTCCCCATGCCTCTCCTGCCCCAGAAAGGAACCAGACCATTTGGAGTTGTGCAAAACTCTCAGAGCTGGAGAAAACTGCGTTCCCCCTGAGGCCACCTCCACCTTCAGTGACTACCCTGGACACATAGCCACAGCCTGACACCCAGCTTGATGCATGTCCTCAACTCAGCCCTCCAGGGAGCTGACCTCATCACCAGCAGATCGGGCCTGCCATGTTCCTAGGCCCTAACCCTACATTGGGTTTTCAGGCTTCTGTCCCCAGAGGCCTGGCTGGTCCCAAAACCCTCCAGATTGGAGAACCCTGAGCCACGCCAGAGGACTCCACCTACCCCTCAGAAGGAAATCGTGCATTTGGAGCTCCGCAAAACCCTCAGAATGGGAGAAATCTGAATGCCACCTTGAGGCCACCCCTACTTTTGGCGACCTACCCAGACACAAACCCACAGCCTGACACTCAGCATGACCACCACCCTCAACTTAGCCCCCAAGGGAGCTCAAATCAGCATTGGCAGATCAGGGCTGTTATGCCCCTAGGCCCTAACCTTAACCCTAGGTTCAGTTTTCAGTTTTCTATACCCAGAGGCCTGACCCCCAAGCCCTCCAGATTGGGGACATCTGAGCCACATCACAAGACACTGCCTTCCCCCAGAAGGAAACTGCACCATCTGGAACTGCACATATCCCTCAGAGCGGGAGAAACCTGCATGCCCCCAGAGGCCACCCCCCACATTCGGCAGCCCCCCTGGACACAAACCCCCAGCCTGACCCAAGCCCTCAACCCAGCCACCCCCCAGGGAGCTCGCCTCAGGATGGGAATATTGGGCCTGCCATGCCCCTTGGCCCTAATCCTAACTATAGGTCAGGTTTTCAGGCTTCTATCCACAGAGGTCTGGCCCCCAAGCCCTCCAGATTGGGGACCACTGATCCACACAACAGGACTTTGCTGCCAACCAGGAGGAAACTGTGCCATTTGGAGGTGCAGAAACTTTCAGAGTGGTGGGGGGGGAGGACTCTGCATGCCCCACTGACTCCACCCTCACCTTGGTGTTCCCCCTGGATCAAACCTACAGCCTGACACTGAGCTTGAGCCACCCCCCTCAACTTAGCCTCCAGGCAACTTGCCTAACCATGGGCAGATCTGGACTGCCATGCCCCTAGATGCTAACCCTAACCCTAGGCTGGGTTTTAGGGCTTCCATCCCCAGAGACTTGACCCCCAAACCCTCCAGATTGGGAACCCCGGAGCTGTACCACAGGACTCCATCTGCTCCCCAGAAGGAAACCGGGCCATTTGGAGCTGTGCAAAAGCCTCAGAGTGGGAGAAACCTGCATGCCCCTATGAGGCCACCCAACCAACTCCTCATGGGATTATGGGCCTGGCCAGCATGATTCCCCTAAGGGCCCCCACTCTTGGAAGTGAGTTCGCTAGAGGTTTCTACCCAAATCGATACTGATTTCTTATTAAGCTCGTGAGAATTGGCCCACATTGTCTGGCAATTCGAGCGACATGGGCTTGGCACTTGGAATGAGTTCTCGTGATGTTTGGGTGGAGACCTTGCAGGATTATGGGCTAAGCTCCCCTTCAATGCCCCTGAGGACCCCCACCGTCAGAAGTGAGTTCACTGGAGGTTTCTGGCCAATTCTCATGAGCTTTCTACCCAAATAAATACTGGGTTGGGCCAGTATTTGGCCCAATCTAGCATTTGGGCCAGACATGCGCTTGACTTTTGGACTGAGTTCTCATGGGATCTGAGGTAGACCCCTCAGGATTATGGGCCAAGTCTGTGCAATTCGCCTGAGGTTTCCTTGCCCTAATTTTTTTTTAAGATTTAATTTATTAGGGAGAGAGAGAGCAGGAGCAGGGGGAAAGGGAGAAGCAGACTCCTATTGAGCAGGGAGCCTGATGTGGGGCTTGATCGCAGGACCCTGGGATTATGACCTGAGTCAAAGGCAGATGCTTAACCAACTGAGCCACTCAGGCACTGTGCTTTCCCAAATTCTTGTGTGTGTGTGTGTGTGTGTGTGTGTGTGTGTGTGTGTGTGTGTGTCAGCTTTGTGCTTTTTATTTTTTATTAACATATAATTTTTATATTAACATATAATGTATTACTTGCCCCAGGATACAGCTCTGTGAATCATCAAGCTTACACATTTCACAGCACTTACCATAGCATATGTCCATAACCCAGCCATCCTATCCCTTCCCCCAGTCCCCCAGCAACTCTCGGTTTGTTTCGTGAAACTAAGAGTCCCTTATGATTTGTCTCCCTCCTGATCCCATCTTGTTTCATTGTTTTCCTCCCCACCCCCCACAACCCCGCACCCTGCCTCTTGGAAGGTATGTTATATGGTCACCCTATTCAGAGCCCGATGTGCCTTGGATTGGATTTGGTTGGTGTAGACAAAATCAGTGAGTTTGGAGGAGTCACAGATGGAAGGCACCTGGGCCACTGAATCAGAGTGTCGAGGAGCACCCCCCATGGCTCCAGATCCCTGTTCAGGACTCAGTGTGAATGAGACATAAACTGCCAAAAGGAGTCACTTTTTGGAACCCTGACAGTGTGTTAAAGCATCTAGCATTACCCTGAAATTAGTTATGAGCATAAATTAGAAATCTCCATCCTGGTTTACAAAGCTGAGAGTAAGGGTATCAGTGTTGGGAATCTGAGGCCATTTGCTTTCTACCTACAGACCCCTAAATGATGTGAATCCATGGTCAGTGTCATGCAATTTCTATGAACAAATAAATCTTTTTTAACCACCTATCCTGCATGTGGACAATGTTTCTGCCAGCTTTCTTCCCAGTTCTTGCTTTAAAAGATCAAGTATGCTTGTGACAGCAGATTCTTATATTTTAAAGTAAGAAAAAAAATCATCCTGTGTTCAAGACTGTGGGCTTTGGGAATCAAATAGGCTTAGTATGAATTCAGATGGAGATTTCCCTAGCTGTGCCACCCAGGGAAATCGCCCAGGGAAACATCACCAAACCTCTCTGCATCCCAGATTCCTTACCTGTGAAATAGCAGTAACAACGCTGATTTTCCTCCCCTTTTTCTTCCTCCTTCTCCTTTGCCCACTTGATAAAATTTTGATAAGTGAATCCATGCACATGTATGAAATATCAGGTCCCAAAATGCATGCATTAATGGTAAGTGTGTGCGGGGGCCTTTCAGTCTTCACCTTGAAGCTGGCTTCTCTTTCATGCATAAAAGCAGTGCTGTGGAGAGGTGATGAGTTCAGGATGGATATCCTGTTGTCTGTCCCACCCCCACCCCCCAGCCCTTCGTCCGCCTCTGATGTCACCTACCCCCTGATGGGTAGCTCATGAAGCACAGAGGGGATGGTAGCCCAGCCAGGTGGGAGGAGGGCTGGCCAGGACTGACTCCATAACTCCCAAAATCTCAGGATCTGAGGTCAAAGGAGAGAGGTGAGCACTCAATGGACCTGAAATCTGATCGGTACCCCAAGCACCTCCTTCCTAGAAGTGTTGGGGCACATTAGAGAAGCTTGGTGAGCAAGTCTCACCCTAGAATCCTGAAGGAAAACCCAGGTGAGATCATGTTTGTGAAACTGCTTTATGAATAGTGAAGTGTAATGTACAGGACAGATATACTTTTAAAAGAGATGGAGAGAACCCTAATTATAACTCCAGGGAAGTTTCATGAATCAGAACTCTCTTTCCTGGATGTTGATTGCTCGGTAGTGGAGGGTGATATGGGAAAAACCTTCTTTTGCATCTAGAACAAGCTGGGAGGTATTTTTCCACTCAGTTTTTCCTGTGGACCGGTCAGATGGAATCATCTCTCTGAAAGTTCCTCCTGTTAGGTCATAGGAGCCGCATCAAATGCCTGGAGAGGCAGGCCTGCTGGTGACTAGGGAGCTCACTTCCAATGTTACCCAGCAACCCACAGGAGACAGAAACCCCCAGGAATTTATGAGAAAAGTGGCTATAGCTATTAACTCTGCTTACAGCAAACTGGGGGCCGAGGGAATCATGGAGGAAGGGAGGTTGCCAAAGGAACCAGTTATTCCTTTCTTTATTTCTTTTTTTCCCTTTATCTGAAAGTAAAAGATCACTGCCAACCTATGAATCATAATATAGCGCAAAAGATGGCCTGTAGTGCAAAAGATGCTGGGAAATGAATCAGTGCAGCCTATTGGCACTGAGGGCAGTGGTGAGGTGTCAGTTGAGAGACCCTATGAAGTGACATACTGTAGCCTGTTTCTACGGGATGTGGTAGTGAGCCATAGAGTCTTTCCCCAGGCTCAAGAGTGCTGGTAACAATCCCTGGAGCCATCCACCAACTCAGCATTGTGCCCTGTGTTCCCGGGTTTAGTGGTAATGGGCTGTCAGGATGATGCAGAAGGGAATTGAACAAAACTAGACTGAACAAAAACTGGAGAGAATATGTGACTAGATACTTTCCATAGATGGCAAACAGGTGGCCAATAGACACAGAAAAAGTTGTTCAATATCACTAATTGTCGTCAGGGAGACATAAGTAAAAACTGCAATTAGCTATGACCTCACAACTTGGAAAGGCAATTGTCTTGGAGACAGACACCAGGTGTGGTCAAGGGTGTGTAGACAAGGGAACCCTGTGCACTGTTTGTGGGAATGGAAATTGGTGCAGCCACTGTGACAAACACTATGGAAGTTCTGGGGGAAAAAAATGAATACAACTACCACATGATACAGTAATTGCTCTACTGAGTATTTCTTTGGAGAACACTAAAACACTCCCTCCAGAAGAGAGATGCACTCCCATGTTCACTGCAGAATTATTCACAATAACCAGACATGAAAACATTGACCTTGTGAGCATAATGCTAAGTCACTCAGACACAGAAAGACAAACACCAGAGGCTCTCATGGACACTCCACATGGAATTCAAAAAGTACTGAATGCATACATACTGAGAAAGATTGGTGGTTGCCAGATTTAGGGAAAGGGGGAATGGGGTGAAGGTGGTCCAAGGTGCCTTGTCTGAGTGATAAAAATCCACAAGTCATGGAATATTCTGTATAGCATGGAGATGAAAGCTAACCCTGCAGGATGGGGCACAGGCTCACCTGCTATTTGAAAGTACAGTGTTCCTAGAAAACCTTTCATAGCAGAAATGGCATAAATGGAAAAAGGAATGACCATTCATTTCTACAGAAAAATGAGTGAGCATGCTCAGACACCAAAAGTCCCTTCTCTTTGGCCCTTCTTGGGCCTCAGGACACAACATCCTAACAGATGCCCAAAATAAATGGAGACAAAGCACAACAGATGCTCATAGACACAATTCAAAGTTCTGGTGGCTGGATGCAGAGAGCAGTGCCCATGAAGGAGCTGGTTGGGGTGCACGCTGCCACTGTAGTGGTGCCCAACAAAACAGATGCTTAACCCAATGCCCACTTGTTGACTTTTTCATAAGAGGGAAATCCTCTTCAGGTTTCTTCCTGCTACTGGAGCTGGGTAATAACATAGATCTTTCTAAAAAGCCAAGTGGCTTACCATGAACCTTAAGAGAAGTGGGAGAGACTTGTACTTGAAAGTTGCTGAGAGGGTAGAAGTTCAAAGTTCTGCTGGACACAAACAGCAGATCCACTGTGAAAGGCACCTTCCTCAGCAGGTGGAACACGGTACATCTCCTGCCCCCAAAAACCTCCTCCTTCACCTTGTTCGGGACAACTCACAAGAGCTGGGAGTTACCCCAATTCCTCCTTTCTCCTATTCCCAATATCGGACCCATTGGCAAATCCTATAAGCTCCACCTTGATAGGTACCCAGAATAGGACTCACCCCTCCTTCCAAGGCCACCTGTATGGTCCACACTAGAGCCCATATCTTGCCTGAGTTCCTGGAAAAGCTTCATCATTGACCTCCTTTGCCCATCCTCAACCCTGTGTCATCTGTTCTCAACACCGTAGCCAGGATGGCCCAGTGAAACAGGGTCCTGTAGGATCACAGCCCTGCAATGGCTTTCTGTCACTCTACTTTCACCTCCCTGGGGTCATGTCCTAAGCTATCTCCTGAGGCCACAGGACCTTCTTGCTGCTCCTCGACATACATGGTATGCTGTTGCCCCCAGGGCCTTTGCATATGCTTTCCCTTCCATTTAGAAGGCTCTTGATATGAGATCACTCACCTTCTTTTGAACTTGACTCAAGCATCACCTTTCTATTAAAGTCCCACCTGGACCCTAGGTGAATAGCAAGCACTAATGCCACCTCCCATTCATCACCCCAGCCCTGTCTCCTGCTTTCTATTTCCAGAGCAGGTATCACAGTCACCAGTCCATCTCAACAAGGGAGTAATGGAGGCCTAATTGGATGATTTCACCACAGACTCCCTCCGATTTCCCAGAACAGAGCCCTGGGGGGAAAGGAACAGAGCTGTTACATAGTCAGGATGCCCAGGACAATGGGTCCACCTACAGCACCCTAAAGACCACCAGGAAAATGACCCATAAAAGGAATCCACTTGGGGGTGCCTGGGTGGCTCAGTGGGTTAAGGCCTCTGCCTTCGGCTCAGGTCATGATCCCAGGGTCCTGGGATCGAGCCCCGCATCGGGCTCTCTGCTCGGCAGGGAGCCTGCTTCCTCCTCTCTCTCTGCCTACTTGTGATCTCTGTCTGTCAAATAAATAAAAATAAAAAAATCTTAAAAAAAAAAAAAAGGAATCCACTTGCTCATGAAACCTGAAACCAGACATCTTCCTCGATTCCAGGTGAGCACACACACTTCCTCCCCTTGCTTGATGTGCTCATCTGAGAAAGCTAAGCAGAGAAGCATCCCAGGGTCCAAATTTCCCTCTGGCCAAGGGAGGGATGCCTGGTAAACATAAGTTTCTCCTCCCTGCACCACCCACCTGTGATTGACATCTGGCATTCTCCTGTGGTGGGGAAGAATGGTGCACCTGTCCCTATTTCCTAGGATGTCATCACAAACCAGGCTTTGCTGCACACTTTTCAGGAAGGAACCTGCAGCAGCAGCAGGCCTCCCAGGTTTGGTCTCAGTCTCTCACATGAGGCCCCATGTGGAACTAGAGCTTCAAGGAGACTGGTATGCTGTGGTCTTGGAACCTAATGGCAGGAGATTTCAGTTCCAAATGAAAACTGACCTCTTCCATGCAGCACAGGAATGTGGAGGATTTCTCAGGGGTATAGGTCTGGAAGAAGTGCTTCTGTTGGCTGAATTCACAGACGCCAGGCAGAGGACACCTGTGGTGCCTCATCTGAGGAAACAAGGGGCACACTGGGCAAGAATCAATAATGCTGCCTGTGGCCTGCTTCCCACAAAGCCCCTACTGAGACGAGGGCTTGAGAACCTAACAGGAAGCAACTTTCATTTCACATCTGCAGCAGGAGGGGTGGCCAGGGAGCAGAGCCTGGTCCCTCAAGGAAGCTACTCTGCTCATCAAGAGTGATGGCCCACCACCATGGCTCACAATCTCCCAGCTATCTGATCTGACTACCCTGCCAGGCTCACACCTACAGACACAGTAACTCATAAGACCCAGAGACTGCTTTCCACCCCAGCCCAATGCTACTTACAGAGAAACAAACTCCAGTCTCAGAAACGTGTTCATTGTTAGCTCTGGAATTCTGGCGTCCTTTCCAGATCATTCCTCCAGCACCCTAGGTTTTCAAGGCACCTTCAAGCTACCCTTCAAAAGGCAGGAACGGGTCCATTTAGGCAGACCAGCTGAGTGACTCTGTGTGCGGGAACCTTGGACAGCATCCTCCCAATGCTTCCAAGTCCAAGTTTCAAACCTTTACTCTTTGGGCACGGAGCACCACATCAGCATGAACACTTCTCTTTCAAACATCTTGGCTCCCAGTCCTTAAAAATCACAAATCAATCTCTAATCACCACTCTATTTTTCCCTCAGAGAAGTAAGGAAAAGATAGAATAAAGCACTACGTGTGCACAACACACTTCTATCCAAATAGAATTCCTTGTTCTTTCTCATATGGGCAGCCCTACATTACCCATACTAATGAGAGATACTATAAGTTCAGTCCTCATATATATACTGGACTTTACATTTTTCCGTTTGATATTGGTATCCCAAAGTCAATGTTTAGACTGTTTTCTTAAAATAACAAGAATAATAATGACATGGCCATGTAAAGGTCTGGATCTCCATAACCAGATGACATGGCTCTGGTTCAGATAAGGATGAAGACACACCCTCTTCCCATGAAGCAAAGCCCACACCCTTAGGGATCCTGACACATCTCACAGGTGATGAGTTCCTTTGCTCCAGGGAGTTGTCCAAGTGCAAAGGATACAGGCACCCTCCAAGGTTCATTCTGTTTTCTTCATAAATTCCCCAGTTCAAGTTGTAAATGATTCACCAGGTCAGGTTTCAGAGCCCAGGATGTGCCACGAGGTGAGTAGCAACCTCCCCCCAACGAAGGCTAACAGGGGCTTGTGTTACATTGGGTGCACAATGAGCCACTCCCCAGGCTCCTAAACAACCTACACTCCTCCATTTCTCCCCCTCACAAAGGGCATGGCACCCTGTTACAGCTCTGAAGCTGTGCTTTATTGAAGAAAATAATCTTTAAAAGACTTTATTTATTTATTTGACAGAGAGAGACACACATCAAGGGAGGGAACACAAGCAGGGGAAATGGGAGAGGCAGGCTTCCTGCCAAGCAGGGAACCCAATGTGTGGATCAATCCCAGGACCCTGGGATGATGACCTGAGCTGAAGGCAGATGCTGAGCAACTGAGCCACCCAGGCGCCCCTCAAAAATAATTTCAAATATCAGAAAGCGGTTCATGGAGGAAAAAAACGTGAACCCCCACAAAGGATTCTTTGACTATTTCAGAAGACTGTTTTCCCATTGTTTAATGAAAACAGGAAATAAAAACACACAGACTGTCCCTTCCACTAGCAGGCCTGGTTCACTTCAGTGACTGAAAGAAAAGCAGGAAATAAAAGAGGAACAATGTTCCGATGACCCATCATTCCAACCATCAAACTTTTGAAACTTCACCCACGTGCAAATAAAGAAGCACAAACCAATGTCTTGCCCTGGCAATGTGGAGAAGTCTGAATTGGAGTGATAGGGACAGATGAAGAGGTTGTGTGTGTTGGCTGAGTCTGGTGGCACAGAAGAAGGTGTTCTGCCAACTCTTCATCTGTGCCTCACCTGTCCTCAGCCAGGATCATGCTCACCACCCTGACCTGTCACAATTGTCAAAAGGGGGACATACAGCCATCCCTGGAGCCAGCTCTTCCCACAACCCCTTGAAGAAAACACTCAGATCTCCTCTGGGACCCCTGTAAGCTCTACCCAGACTTGGAACTCACCTGTCTGCTGCAAAGCTCCAAGATATCCCCTTCTTCCAAAATTACTGGCCCAATGCTTTCATGAGAAAGGGAGAAGGCTACCTCCTGAATCCTTAACACCTCCTTTCCTCTTCTATCATGTTTCTCTCCACTTACTGTTCTACCTGGGCAAACTGTAAGCAACATATCAGTGGAACATGAACATGCTCTGAGATCTGAATCTCTCATTGCAGCTTTCTGAGGACTCCTTATGCAATAACAAACTAACATATCCTACCACAGTATGTTTGAAAGCTAACATCTACAGAACAGGAGAGCAAAAATCACTCTATTTTTACCTCACTCTTCATGAAGCAGAACATCTTCTTTTTCTTTTCTTCGTTTACTTAAATTCCAGTTAGTTTCCATGCAGTGTTAATTCCTTTGCTTCGAGGGTAGGATTTAGTGATTCCTCACCTGCACACAATAGCTGGTGCTCATCACCACAAGTGCCCTCCCTAACAGCCATTTACACCTTCTCCCCAGGTACCTGTCCTCCAGCAACCATCATTTTGTACTCTGAGATTGAGTCTGTTTTCTCATTTGCCTATCTTCCTCCCCCACTATTTTCATCCGTGTTCTTTCTGAAATGCCAAAGGAGTGAAGTCAGTAGGTATTTGCATTTCCTTACAGATTTCCCATAGCTTAATCCATTCTAGATCCATCCACAGCCTTGCAGATGTTAAGAATTCATCCTTTGTGAAGCTGGGTACTATTCCATTGTATATCTATCTCCCACATCTTCTTTCTCCATTCATCAGTGAATGGACACTGGTACTCCCTCCATAGTTTCACTATTATTGACAATGCTATAAACATCCTGGTGCTTGGACCCCACTGAATGTGAATTTTTTTGCCCTTTGGGTAAATACTTAGGAATACAATTGCTGGATCCTAGTGTTGTTCAATTCTTAGCTTTTGGAGGAACCACCACACTCTCTGTTCCAGAGTGGCTGTAGCAACCCACATGCCCACCAACAGTGCAGGAGGATTCTGCTTTAAGCACAATATCACCTGCCAGCAATTTCCTAAGGAGGAAACAGAAAACCTGGGGGATAACATGATTCACCCAGCATCAGGCAAGCAGCCACAGAAATTCACCCTAGGGCTCCTGGTGCCAAGCCCCTTGAAGCCACCTGTGTGCCTCTATCCAGGAGAATTCCCAAAGACTCTCCTGACTTCATCACAAATGAAACTACAGGGAAAATATGGCATGTCCAACTATCTAGATGATCCATTTAGTGAAACTATAAAGTCAAGCTTCACTTTCAAATGATCAAATTCTTCTTGAAATCATTTTGAATTTTCCCTATGTCCTCATTGTAACTCTTTAGATGAAAAGACTAATCAGTTAGGAAACATCACCTGTGACACAGGACAAGCCATCATCCGAGTCTCTATCTGACCACAAACAGCCACCTAACTCTAGATGCTGGCCACTCCACCACAGCCTAGGCCTAATGGAATAAACACTGTTAGATGAAGGAACACATTCTATGTTAAGAACACACACTGAGTCTATCTCATCTCCCTTTTGAATCAAAGTGATTGCCTACAAAAGAGATGTTCCAAATACCTTCGTAAGCGAGAGATGAACAGGGAAAATGGGATCCCCTGCCATATTCTGTCTGCATGGAAACTCAGGAACTCTGGCACCCACCCACCAATCGCCCATGCAATTTCTAACAGCTGCTTCAGTTTGACTTTGTGGCTCCACTAGAGACAGGAGAAAAGCCCAGGAGATTTGGGGTGCAAAGAAGTTTTACCTCCCGTCCTGACATGGATGTGACATTGTGCCCCATGGGCTGCTGCCTTCTCTGAATGTTGATGTCCTGTGACAAGCTGCATGACTGACTCAGATGCTGATGTTCAAAGCTTGAGGTCTCATAGAGCCAGAGTGGAGAAGTGTTGTTAGGTGGGGATAAGCAGGCATCTCCGACCTAAGGCCTGCACACCTGCTCCAATTCCTTGGAGAAGGGGAGACACATGCTTGTTTCTTAAGTAGTAATTAGCTTCATTCTAAAGTTGACCAATGCCATTGTCTTTTTGGAGAAGCGAAGTTACTCTTCCAAAAAATGCTCAACTCTTGGTTCCAAATGCAACATGAGTCAGGTCTGGTTTCCTCCAGGCTCCAGACCCTCACCTGGAGGACCCTCCTACCCCAACCTGACAGTTCATTACCACCAAATCCAGGGATACAGGGCTCAAAGCTAAGTTGTTGGAAAGCTCTAGGGGTTGTTACCACCGCTCCTGAGCCTGGGGAAACAGGCTATAAAATCACCACTGCCTCCTGGAGAAACAGCCTGCAGTGTGTCGCATTTCAGGGCTCTCAACCAGCACCCTGCCACTGCCCTCAGTGAGGACATGCTGTACTGACTCATCTTCTAGTGTCTTTCACACTGCAGCTCGTCACTGCCTCCAGTGGTGGCAAGCAGCATTGCCATGCCTTCCAGGGACTCTCCCTCTGCAGCTCACCACTCCATCCAGTGAGGCACACCTGCACTGCTGGACCTCCCAGTGTCTCACAATGCAGCTTGCAGCTGCCTCCACTGGTCTCAAGGCAAACTGGCACATCTTCCATCACTCAGACTGCAACTTAGCATTGCCTTCAGTGGTGGATATCCGCACTGCCTCTCCCTCCCACGCCTTGCACTGTATTTCTGCACTGCATCCATCATTGGGAGGCACCAGTGGCCTGTCTTCCAGTGTCTCACCGGCTGTAGCTCAGCACTGCGTCCCTTGGCTTCAAGCTGCACTGTGCCATCTTTCAGCATCTGTTGCACTGGAGCTCAACACTGCCCCCCAGTGGTGGAAAGTTGAATTATGAGAGGTGCTTGATGGCATGAAAGTGCAGAATTCTGTCACTGGAGGCAGTGTAGAGCTGCATTGCAAGATCCTGGAAAAAAATGGGAAGGTCGGTTCCTGCCACTGGAGGCAGGCGTTAGCTGCAATGCAATGCATGCCAGAAGGTTTGCAGTGCTCATTAACGCCACTAGAGGCAGTGATAATCTTCAGTGTGAGATAATTAATGGCGTGCCTGTGCAGAATATGGCCATTGGAGGCAATGAGAGGGGCCCCAACGTTGGAAACGAGTTTGCTGGAAGTTTTGGGCCAATTCTCATGAGGTTTCTACTCAGATGGATATTGATTTGCATAGAAAGCTCATGAGAATTTGCCCACATTGTCTGGCAATTTGGTCCATGCCCTCAGCATTTCGGAATAATTCTCGGGAGATTCAGGCCAAGACATCATGGAATTATGGGCCAGGCCCAGGCAATTCCGGTGAGGGCCTCTGTCGTTGGAAGTGAGTTTGACAGAGGTTTCTGGCCAATTCTCATGAGCTTTCTACCCAGATCGATATAGATTTGGGTAGAAAGCTGGTGAGAATTGGCTGGTGTTGACCCGCGATTCAGGCTGCAAGACTGCTAAGGGTTTCAAACGAGTTCTTCTGAGGTTTGGACCAAGATGTTGTGGGATTATTGTGGAGGCTGAGCAATTCCCCTGAGGGCCCCTGCACTCAGAAGTGAGTTCACTAGAGGTTTCTGGCCAATTCTCATGAGCTTTCTACCCAAATTGATACTGATTTGGGTAGAAAGCTCATGAAAATAGGCCTACATTGTCTGGTGATTCGGGCCACATGCAATCGGCATTTGTACTGAGTTCTCTGAGATTCAAGCCAAGACATTGCCAATGCAATTCCTCTGAGGGGCCCCCATCTCAGGAGTAAGTACGCTGGAGGTTAAGGCCAATTCTCATGGGCTTGCTACCCAAATCGGTATCAATTTTGATTTGGGTAGAAAGCAATTCTCACGAGCTTTCTGACAGCTTTTCCTGAGAACGGGCCCCCATTGTCTGGTGATTTGGGCCACACCCGCTCCGCCTTTGGAAGGAGTTCTTGTGAGGATTGGGTGGAGACCTCGCTAAATTACAGGCTCAGCCCACCTGATTCCTCTGAGGGTCCCGCCATCAGAAGAGAATTTGCAAGAGGTTTCCGGCCAATTCTCACAAGCTTCTTACCCAAATTGACATTGATTTGGGTAGAAAGCTTGTGAGAATGGGTTCATGTTGTCGGGGAGAGAGGCAAGGCAAGCGCTGAGTTTGGGAAACAAGTTCTTAAGAGGTTGGGCCAAGAACTTGCAGGATTACAGGATGAACTTGTGTGATTCCCCTGAGGTGACCCACCATTGAAAGCAATTTTGCCAGAGGCTTCTAGGCAATTTTCATGAGCTTTCTCCTGAAATATGTATTGATTTGGGCAGAAAGCTAGTGAAAATTTGTCAGAAACCCCCGGTGAACCCACTTCCCATGGTGGGAACTTCCAGGGGAGCCACCAGGGCCCACCCGTGGTCCCACATGGTCATGGACCAAACCTCCCGAGAATGCATATCAAAAGCCACATGCCCATGAAGCCAGAATCACCCTATAATGCCAGCCAATTCTCACAAGCTTTCTGCCCAAATCGATATCAATATCGATTTGGGCAGAAAGTTCTTGAGAACTGGCCAGAAAATAAAGGTGAACTTGCTTCCAGCAACAGGGGCCCTCAGGGGCCTGGCCGGATGTCCCACGTGTTACAGCCCAAACCTCTTGAGAACGCACACCAAATGCCAGGTGCACTGTAGAATGCTAGCAAAACCCGCTCTAATTCAGCAGCCTTGTGAGCCTGCCTCAGCACTGGCAGATCGGGACTGCCATGACCTTAGGCCACAAAACTAACAGTATGTTGTGTTCTCCACCTTTCAGTGCCCAGAGGCCTAGCCCCCAAGCCCTCCACATAGGGAATATCTGAGCCACACCCTAGGACTTTGCCTGCCACCCACAAGGAAACTGCACAAGGAGCTGCACAAAATTCTCAATGCAGGAGAACCCTGCATGCACCCCTGAGGCCAACAACACCTTCAGTGCCCCCACCCCAGAAACAAATCAAAAGCCTGATGGTCAGCTTGAGTCCCTCCCTCAACTCAGCCCCCCAGGGAGCACGCCTCAGTGGGGGCCCTCAGGGGAGCCCCCGGGCAGTTGCAACAAGAACCTAGAGTAAAAACAATCCAAACCTCGCATGTGCACGTGGACCGAAACACCTCACAATATCAGTTAATTCTCGTGAGCTTTCTGCCCAAATCGGTAATGATTTTTACGGATGATCCTTACCGATTTGGGCAGAAAGCCCGTGACAATTGGCTGGAAAGCCCTGGCGAATTCGCTTCCGGAGGTGGGGGCCCTCAGTGGAGCCGCCTGGGCTGCCCATGGTCCTGCTTGGTCATGGCCCAAACCTTGTAAGAACATGCTCCAAACCCTAGGTGCAGGTTGCCCAGAACCCTGGAGAATGCCACCAACTCACCCTCCTCTCAGCCTCCAGAGGAGCCTGCCTCAATGCTGGCAGATCAGGCCTGCCATGCCCCTAGGCACTAACCCTAATCCTAGGATGGGTTTTCAGGCTTCTGTCCCAAGAGGCCTGACCCCCAAGCCCTCCATATTGGGGACCCCTGAGCCACACCCCAGGAATCAGTCTGCATCTCAGGAGGAAACCATGACATCTGGATATGCACAAAACCTTCAAAGTGAGAGAAACCTACATGTCCCACTGAGGACACCACCACCTTCAAGAACCCCCCAGGGCACAAACCTGGAGACTGATATGCTGAGTCCCGCCCTCAACTCAGCCTCCTGGGGAGCCCACCTCAGGCTGGCAGATCAGGCTGGAATGCCCCTAGGCCCTAACCACAACCCTAGGTAGGATTTTCTGGCTTCTATCCCCAGAGGCCTGGCCCCCGAGCCCTTGAGATTGGGAGCCCCTGAACCACACTCTAGGATCCACTGCCACCCAGGAGGTCACTGTGCTATTTGGAGCTGTGCAAAATCTTCAGAGCAAGAAACCTGCATAGCCCCCTGAGGCCAACCCCAACTTTGGTGCCCCCTGAATCCCAAACACAAGCCTGATGCTCTGTCTGACCCCAGTCCTTAGCTCTGCCCCAGGGGAGCTTGCCTCAGTGGGGTCCATTGGGGGGCCATGTGGACCTGGCCTATGGTCCAGGATGAAGGGCCAAAGTGATGCCATTCAAGGTGGCAGCCCTTTTGTTATTTACATTAAGCTGAAGACATTCCAAAGCGGTTCCCACATATGCAAATAAAGGATGGGACAAGAACCAATAGAAATGGTTCCTATATATGCAAATAAGGAATCGGACATGAACCAATAGAGGGTGATTCTCCATATGTAAAGGAGGGACCAAGTGCGAGCCAATCGGGGTTATTGCCCTATATGCTAACAAAGGATAGAAAAACAACCAGTAAGGAAAAACTCCCTGTCAGCAGTTTTTCCTAACTGACCAACCCTCCTCAGACAACACAGCTTAAGTCACCTCAGACACCAATCATTTTCAAGGTCACCTACACATGTAACTATGTGACTATGTACTTTTTGCGTGTAAAATTGCCTATATAATCTCTGTAAAATTCCAGCTGGGGGCTTCTTCCTGAACTCCGCTGCATTGGTGTGTAGGACGAGGCCGAGCTGCAGCCCGCCTGAATAAAGCCTTGCTTTTGCATTTCGGAACGTCTGGCTCTCGGTGGTCTTTTTGGTGGTAGTCTTATGATCTGGGCATAACACAGGACAGTCGCAAAATGAACCTAGTGAGGAAGTACTCCAAATGACGCATGTGCATGAGGTCCAAATCGCCACACAAAGCCAGCCAATTCTCAGGAGCTTTCTGCCCAAATCGATATCAATTTGGAATATTGTCCTGGAGTCCAGGGGTATAGCTAAGGTGTCCCCAATCTGGAGGGCTTGGGGGCCAAGCTTCTGGGGATGGAAGCCTGAAAACCCAAACTAAGGTTGAGGTTAGGGCCTAGGGGCATTCCGGCCTGATCTGCCACTGCTGAGGTGCAATCCCCAGTGGGCTGAGTTAAAGGTAGGGCTCAGGAAGCTGATCAGGCTCTGGGTTAGTGGCCAGGGGCCTGCCAAAGGTGAGGATGGCCTCAGGGATATGCGGGTTGTTCCCGCTCTGAGGGTTTTGTGCAGCATCAAACAACATTTCCTCCTGGATGGCAGGTGTTCTGGTGTGTGGCTCCAGTATCCCCAAACTGGAGGACCTGGAGGCCAAGCCTCTGGGGATGGAAGCCTGAAAACCCAGCTTAGGGTTAAAGTTAGGGCCTGGGGCATGGCAGGCACAAGCTGCCAGTGCTGAGGCAGGCACCCCAGGGGCCTGAGGTGAGGTTGGGGGTTGCCGGTGTTCTGCAGTAATTCAGGCTGCATGCATGCCTGATGTTTGGAGCACATTCTCACTAGGTTCAGGGCGCAACTGCTTGGGACCAGGAGCCAGGCCCAGGTGACTCCCCTGAGAGCTCCCACTGCAAGAAGTGAGTTCGCCGGAGATTTCCAGCCAATCTCAAGAGCTTTCTGCCAAATCAGTTTCAATTTGGGCAGAAAGCTCTTGAGAATTGGGCAGCGTTGTGCTGCGATTTGGGCCAAATGGGTGTCCGGTGTTTGGGGTGCTTTCTCGCTAGGTTCCTGTTGTGATGGTCTGGGACCACAGGCCAGGCCCACACAGCACCCCTGAGGACCCACATGGAGGCGAACTCCCCAAGGGCTGAATTGAGGTCGGGGGTCAGGCTGAGTGTGAGGCTTTGTGTTTGGGTCTGGCGGGGCACTGAGTGTGGTGGTGGCAGTGGCCTCGCGGGAGATGCAGGTTTCTCCTGCTCCAAGGGTCATGGTTTCCTCCTGGGTGGCAGGCAGAGTCTTGGGGTGTGGCTCAGGGGCCCCAATCTTCAGGGCTTGTGGTCCAGACTCTGGGAATGGAAGACTGAAAACCCAACCTAGGATTGGAGTTAGGGCCTAAGGCCATGGCAGGCCGATCTTCTGGCACTGAGGTGGGACCCTCAGGGGACTGAGTTGAGAGCAGAGGTCATGCAACATGTCAGGCTCTGGGTTTGTGTTCAAGAGGGGCACCAACTGGGAAAGGCCTCAGGAACTAATGCAGGTTTCTTTTCCTCTGAGGGTTTTGTGCAACTCCAAATGGCAAGTTTTCCTCCTGGGTGGAAGGTAATGTCCTGGAGAATGGTTCAGGTGTCCCAAATCTGGAGGCCTTGGGGGCCAGACCTCTAGCGACTAAAGCCTGAAAGCCCAACCAAGGGTTAGGAAAAGGGCCTAGGGGCATGGCAGGTCCAATCTGTCAGCAATGAGGCAGGCTCTCAATGGAGTTGAGTAGAGGGCATGCTTGCCTGCATTCTGGGGTGATTCAGGCCATGTACACCTGGCATTTAGAGCACTTTCTCACAGGGTTTGGGTCACCACTGTTCAGGATTATAGGCCAGGCCTCTGAGGCCCCTGAGGGCCGCCATCACTGGAAGTGAGTTTGCCGGTGGTTACTGACCAATTCTCACGAGCTTTCTGCCCAAATTGACATTGATTTGGGCAGAAAACTTGCGAGAATTGGTGGGCATTGTGCAGCAATTCAGGCGTAGTCACTCCTGGTGTTTTGAGTGCTTTCTTACTAGGTTCTTGTTGTGACCATCTGGGACCACAGGCTGGCCCACAGGGCTCCCATGAGTGCCTCCACTGAGACTGAGGTGAACTCCCTGAGGGCAGCATTAAGGGCAGGGGTCTGGCTAAGTGTCAGGTTCCATGTTTGTGGCCAGGAGGGGGGCAACAGTGGGGGTGGCCTCAGAGGGTCATGAAGGTTTCTCCCACTCTGAGCATTTTGTGTAGCTCTGAATGGCACACTTTACTCCTGGGTGGCAGGTGATGTCCTGGGGTGTGGCTCAGGGGTCCCCAATCTGGAGGGCTTGGTGGCCAGATGTCTGGGGACAGAAGCCAGAAGAGCCAACCCAGGGTTAGGGTTAGGGCCTAGGGGCATGGCAGGCCCAATCTGCCAGCACTGAGGTGGTTTCCCATAGGGCGGAGTGGAGGGCGGTGGTGGCCTGTGTTCTGACGTGATCCAGGCCACACACACCTAGCGTTTGGAGTGCTTTCTCCTATGGTTCTGGCCACTACCACCCAGGACCATGGGCAAGGCCCAGGAGGCTGCCCTGAAGGCATTGCAACACTGCCTCTAATGGCTGTAAGAAGCATTGCAAAGCCTTCCAGTGTCTCTCACACTGCAGCTGACCTCTGCCTACAATGGCGTGAAATGGCACTGCCCCGCCTTCCAGGGTCTCACACTGCATCCCATCACTGTGTCCAGTGGCGTGAAAGGGCATTGCAGCATTTTCCAGCATCTCACACAGGAGTTCACCACTGCCTCCAGTGGGGGCAACCTGCAATGTCACGTTTCCTTGCTCCTCTCATGGTGCAGCTCACCACTGCCTCCAGTGGAAGTAATAAGCACTGCAAAGCATTCCAGCATCCTTCCCACTGCAGCTGATCACTGCCTCCAGTGGTGGTAATGGGACAGCTCACCACTGCCTCTAGTGGTAGGAAATGGCGCTGCCACTCCCACAGCTCACCACTGCCTCCTGTGGCGACAAGCTGTACAGCCATGTCGTCCATGATCACACACCGCATCTCAACACTGCCTCTCTTCACCGCCAGAAACACTCAAATCCTTCTGGCATTCCTCTCACTGCAGCTGACCACTGCATCCAGGAATGGGAAACTATGATGCCATTTCTTCCAGCGTATCACAATGTGAATCACCACTGTCTCCAGTGCCTGCATGCTACACTGGCACATCTTCCAGCAGCTCTCCCAGTGAAGCTCAGCACTGCTTTCGGTGACAGACTTCTGCACTGCCATGCCATCAAGAAGCTCTCATCATTCATCTTTTCACCACTGGAGGCAATCTGTGCTCCAGTGAAACAGATGCTGAAAGATGAGGCAGTTCAGCATGCCGCCAAGGGAAGCAGTGCTGAGCTGCAGTGGACAAGATGCTGGAAGATGTCACTGGAGCTTCCTGACAATGGATGCAGTGGACAGACACAGTACAAGGCATGGGAAGACGAGGTGGTGTGGATTCCCTCCACTGGAGGCAGTGTTGTGCTGCAGTCTGAGGGACGGTGGAAGACGTGCCAGTGTGGCTTGAGACCAGTGGAAGCAGTTGTGAGCTGCATTGCAAGACGCTGGAATGCCAGGCAGTGCAGGTTCATGCCACTGGAGGTAGTGGTGAGCTGCAGTTCAAGAGTCACTGGAAAGCATGGAAATGCTGCTTGCCACCACTGAAGTAGTGACAAGCTGCAGTGTGAAAGATGCTGGAAGAGGAGTCAGTGCGGCCTGTTGGTGCTGAGGGCAGTGGCGAGGTTCTGGGTGAGAGACCCTGAAAGGTGAGGCACTGTAGCTTATTTTTACAGGAGGGAGTGGTCAGCTGTATAGTCTCTGTTTCCCCAGGCTCAAGAGTGGTAGTAACTGATGGGGTCTGTTATCAAAGGAACGAGACTGAGACAAAGTGAAAATTATGCAAAGCTTTATTCTATGCCAAGCATTAGAAGTCAGACTGACCAGCCAGGGCCGCCTCCGAGGAGAGCGACCCTGTCCCATTCTCACAGGCTGGTTTTATAGGGCATGACTGCAGACCCAAGGTACGTAGCTTCTATTGTTAAGGCATTTACTCCCAGAATCCATACCCAGAACCGATACCAGGAACTGCTGGGATGTTTGGAACTGCTGGGGCATTTGAACTGCTGGGGCGTTTATTCCTAGAATGAAGTCTGTAGATGTAAACAACAATATGGCTCCCCAGGTAATATGGAGTCACTCTGGCTAAGCAGGCCCTAATAGTTAAATAGGTTTTAACATTATATCAGCCCTAACATCCCCCCCTTTTCTTTGGAGATTAGTCAATTCCTTGACTTTTCAGCCAGTTCTATGTCCTCCTGTTGTAAGGGGTTATATTGAGTTTGTAAGACTAATATTTTTATTGCCCCAATTTTTTGTACAAATGATATTAGGGCATTAATAATGCAGGGGCCAAAAAGTAGCATTAGTAATAGTAAAACCAGGCGCCTGCAACTGTTGGTATTAGGGAAGTCATCCATGGAGACCAGTTGAACAAACTTTTATACCATCCCTGGGAGTTTCTGCATTGTTGTTCACGCTCATCTATCCAGAAGCAGCATTCCTCTCCCAGGACTACGCAGAGCCCCCCTTTTTCTAGGAATAGTATGTCAAGCCCTCTTCTATTTTGCAGTACCACTTCAGCTAAAGAGCTCAAAGAATCAGTTAGCTTGTCCTTTATTAAAGCTGCAGTTCCTATTGCTGTGGACCCTGCTATCCCTGCCACAACTAGTGTTGGAATTAGGCTGGGAACTGCATGCTTTGTCCATTCTATCCCTGCAGTAAGATGTTGGAATCCCTCGGGTCCTCCATAGGATGACAGTAAATGGTCCCTTCCAACGAGGCTCCAAGTTTCCCACTTGGTGGCAGCGTATCCAAACCAAGTCTCCTGGTTGGTAAGGATGTGGTTCCACCTCCATCTCCATCTCAGTGTAGGCAGCTCGGATCCCTGCATGGGCTCTTTTTAAGACAGACCGTAGCGCCTGCAGTGACTGGAGTACAGACTGATCAGTCATTTCTGCTAGGGCAACCTCTTATAGCTGTGGGCAGAGTGAGGGGGGGGGTCTCCCGAACATTATTTCAAATGGGGTAACCTTGTTTAAGTAGGGTGTACATTGCATCCTAATGAGGGCGAAGGGAAGGAGATCCACCCATCCATCGCCGGTCTCCAGAAATAACTTTGTCAAGGTTTTTTTAAGAGTCTGGTTTATTCTCTCTACTTGTCCAGAATTCTGGGGCCGGTAGGCACAGTGTAGTTTCCAATTAGTGCCCACGGCCTTGGCCAATGCCTGTGAGACTGAACTCACAAATGCAGGGCCATTGTTTGACCCAATTGTGAGAAGCAACCCAAACCTAGGAATTATTTGTTTTAGTAGCTTTTTGGCTATAAAAGAAATAGCTAATAGCTATTAATAATAACTAATAGCTTTTTTGCTATTTCTGCCATCTCATGTTTGGCGGAAAAAGCCTCTACCCTGAAAAAAAGGAAAAAGCCTGAAAGGTATCCACAAAAACTAACATATACTTGGGTCCATATTTTCCCTATTTTATCTCTGTAAAACCCATTTCCTAATAAACTCCTGGTTTTCTACCCTTTTTTCTTTTCCTCTTCCCATCCTAGTTCCTCCGGCATTTACTGCCCGACATTGAGCACATCTATCAATCACATCCTGGGTTATATGCCCTAATTTAGATACCTGAAACTGCCCACAAGTTCCTTAAGCTTGCGTGTTTCTAAATGAGTGCCCTGATGTATTTGGCTTACTAATTTTTTCCCTAGTTCAAGGAAGAATTACCTTTCCTGTCCTAGTTTTAGTCCAATCCCCTTCATAGTCTAATTTAGCCCTTTTTTTTTAAAGATTTTATTTATTTATTTGTTAGAGAGAGAGAGTGCGCGAGCACAGGCAGAGTGGCAGGCAGAGGCAGAGGGAAAAGCAGGCTCCCTGCCAAGCAAGGAGCCCGATGTGGGACTCGATCCCAGGACGCTGGGATCATGACCTGAGCCGAAGGCAGCTGCTTAACCAACTGAGCCACCCAGGCATCCCTAATTTAGCCCATTTTTGTAAATATTTTAAATTTTTCTCTGAATAGTCTGGTTTTTCTGGTAGGGCTGGAGCTGGGAGTGTAACCAGTTTTTATGCCATTTCTTGGGCTTCTTGCTTTGTGGCTGGATCTGCTAATTGGTTTCCTCTTGAAACTAGATCAGTCCCCTTTTGGTGCCCCGGGCAATACATAATGGCCATCTCTTTCAGGTCCCAAATAGTCTGGAGGACAGCCAATATTTCTTCTCTTTTTTTAATTTCTTTTTCTTCTGCTGTTAATAGGCCCCCTTTTTTATAAATAGCCACATGTATATGGAGAGTAGTAAAGGCGTACCTGCTGTCTGTATAGATGTGTGGCAGGGCCGCTTTCCAGAGCTTCTGCTCAGGAGAAACCACCGCAGCCCCCGCATACCTTTTTCCATCAGCCATGTAGCTACTCCCATCTGTGAACAGTCATCTCCGCATCTGGGAGGGGAGTGTCTCTCAGATCTGGCCTTATTTCTGTGACCTGGGTTAGGACCTCTCTGCAGTCGTGTGGGTGGGGCGGGGATATCAGTTGATCACCTGTTTCCTGGACTCAGTGAATGCACTTCCTCATGAAAATTAAAGTCTAAATAAGTGGAGTGGCTCTGACAAAGCTGTGGGGGGTTTTTTTGCTGACACCCGATACCCTTTTTTCTGTACAGTCTGTAAGAGAGTTTTTGTCCCCCGCAAGCATGACTCATAGTTCTCGGTGGCTATTAGCAAGTACTGTGGTCAGCCAGCTCCTCTGGCAGCAATGTGGCTGGATTTAGCACTGCTGGGGGCCAGAAAGTCACTTTTGGTTTGTCAAGGAGCAGGGTCTGATACCCCGTCACTTGGGCATTTGTTCTTGTCCAGGTGAGCTGGCCTTGGAACCCTTCCTGTGGGTCGGACCACTTAAAAGCAAAGAGAGGCCGAGACTCCCTTGCCAGAGTTATGTAGAAAAATGCATCCTTGAGATCTAAGATGGTATACACAGTTCTTTTGGAGCCCAGGAGGGAGAATAGAGTATAGGGGTTAGGCACTGTCGGGTGGATTGTCCATTTATGTCTTTCTGTGCCATTTGCCCCTCGTACCCAGACTTCCTCTCCAGATAGTTTTTCCATAGGCTTTAGTAATGATGAAAATTGGGCTCCTGTGTCCACCAAAAAATAACCAATGGATTTCTCCTCCACCTCAATTTTAACCCAAGGTTTGGGGAGGGGCTCTGAACCATGGCCCATTCAGTCTTTGGTGGCCAGTATTGCTGTTTTCTTTTTAGGGGACTCTCTGGCCCAGTGTCCTTTTTTCTTGTAGTAAGCACATTCTTAGATCTGAATCTAAGTCTTCCCACCTGCTTTTTTTGTGTTTAGGCCTTTTTTTTTTCACTGACCATCTCCTATCTGCCTTTTCCCTTTTCATTGATCATTTTCCCCTTGCCTTCTTTCCACCTCATGTAATGCCAAAACTTTAACTAATTCTCTAGTCTGTTTTTTATCTTCTTGTGTATCCCTGTCATTAAACACCTTTTCTGCTTTTCCCACTAACTCAGTCAGATTTTTCTTTTCAAATCCTTTAATTTTCTGAAGTTTCTTCCTTATATCTGGGGCTGACTGACTGGCAAAGGCAAGATCGTCTAAACGAGCTATTGTGCAACTTCTCTGAAGTTTATCTCAAGTTGTCTAGCTTAGGTAAACAAACATTTAAAGACAACCAAATCTAGAATTTAACATCCATAAAGGTGTGTTATTAAAACATAATTTTTCTCTCTAAAATAATCCTCATTTCCAGAGATAGCCAAATCAGGACTAATTTATTTTAAAAAACAAGTCTAGTTTTAACAAACTTGGCCTAATTATTTACATAAGCTTAGAAAGAACAGTGAATGATCATACAGATCTTTTAGAATCTGCTTTGCTGAAACTTCTTATAAGGAATCTCTAGGTTGAACTTTTAGTAGCCTCTCTGGGCCAGAAGCCAAGCCACGTACTTGCCATCAGACATACCTGCAATACCTGTCGATTTGGGCGAATTTTTCTTCTTGAGATCCCCAAGGTATACTGAGGTTCCTGCACCTGCCAGGAAGTGACATTCTTTACTCACCTGGAGAGGCTGCTGGGAACTCTGTAAGCAAGGTATCAGGCCAATGGTTCCAAAGGGCTTTATGGCTCCAGGTTTTATAAAGTCAACTGTAGTTCCTTTAAGCTGTCTGGTCATATCTGAGTCTTTTTCAAATATGACATTCCAGTCAAAGCCTTGGTAAAATAACCAGTGTTTTCAATGGTGTCCTGTTACAAGGAGAACAGATTCTTATTGAACTTATGCAAATGACTAATGACTGATTGCCCTGGAAGAAAGAATACTTGCTGAGACCTTTTGAGTTTCAGAGGGTTCAGACAGAGAGAAAAGTTGAATGCCTTGATTTGTTTATAAGTGAATACTTAAGTTACAGATAACTTAAGAAAAAGTTTCCCTAGTCTGGAAGAGCAAACATTATAGAACCAGTAATTGTTTAAAGTCAGTTCATCTAGTCCCATGTTACTAATTCTGGTTTAGTCCAAATGCAGCTCTTACTTCTGGAAATTATTACCCATTTCAGTTTTAGGATTTTAACATATCAAAGACCTGTATTTTTCCTGAAAGTCTTTTATATGAATTTCCTTTAAGGCAGAATTTATTTTACAAGAGAATAAATGTATAGAACCGCCAGAGTAGTTACAGCATTTACCCAAATATAACCCAAGGTTTATCATTGGTTTAACAGTACTTTCTGAGTAACTTAGCATCAAAGAGATCTCATTTACAATTCTGGGCAGGCAAAGAGAAAACCATTTACATTTTCTTTTTAACAGCAGATCGACCAATCCAAGAAAACTCTGTCCTTCTTGAACAGAGAGAACTTTAGTCTTACAGTTAGCAGAATTTTGTACTCCCAGAAACATCCTAATCTCTAGTGAAGACTAAATATTAACCAGTTGTGAACTGTTACAACAGAATTCGTAGAAGGCAAATTTATGAATCAGTTAAGCACAAAACATGTTAACCAACAGATTTCAAAAGCACAAACCTAGTTCCAGTAACCAACGCTCTAGAATTTTATACCATTTGGTTAAGACCTAGATGTCCAACAAATTTAATTCCATTTGTCACCCAAGCAAAACTTTAAAGTTTCAGGTTACCAAAGTCTTTGAAAGCTACTTTAACAATTACCCATTAAAACTTTGAGACAGACAATTAACTATCAGTTTTAGTCATCTCTTTGCTAACGGATGTCAACAAATAACATGAGCTTATTTGACCCTCAGTAAACTTTGATTAAACTTTGTTACCTGACTGGGTGGCTTTACCTTGAAAATCCTTGAAATGCTGGAGAACAAGACTTAGGGGTGTCACAGGTCCCTTACTCCCTGCTTGTCCCATTTTTTTTCAAATATAACAAACAACCCAACAGACAACAAAAAGACAAGACAAAGACCACCACAGACCCAGCAGCCCTTCCTCGACCAGATATCAAGTCTAAGGGTGTGCAAGATATAATCCCAACTCAAAAACACAACCTGCTGCCGGTGGGGATTTTTTTGGTCCCCTGACCACCTAGGGGGACTCAACCCCCTGGCGATCTACCAGTGGAGGGATGGGGCATCCCCGCATCCACTCCAGCCCTGGGGAGCAATGCTGCATCCAGCTTCTCCCCGGTGGGCTATACCCCTGGAGCTCCATAACCAGACAGACAGACAAGATCCCAAAGAATGGGGTCTCAAGTTCTTACCTCCGGAGGCTTTTCCCAGAAATTCTGATGCTGGCTCAGTTCTCATCATTTGATCCCAGACAAACCCCCAGATGATGGGGTCTGTTATCAAAGGAACGAGACTGAGACAAAGTGAAAGTTATGCAAAGCTTTATTCTATGCCAAGCATTAGAAGTCAGACTGACCAGCCAGGGCCACCTCTGAAGAGAGCAACCCCGTCCCGGTCTCACAGGCTGGTTTTATAGGACATAACCGCAGACCCAAGGTACGTGGCTCCTATTGTTAAGGCGTTTACTCCCAGAATCGATACCCGGAACTGATACCAGGAACTGCTGGGATGTTTGGAATTGCTGGGGCGTTTACTCTTGGAATGAAGCCCATAGATGTAAACAACAATATGGCTACCCAGGTAATATGGAGTCGCTCTGGCTAAGCAGGCCCTAATAGTTAAACAGGTTTTAACCTTAAATCGGCCCTAACAGTAATGGGCTGTCAGGATGGTGAAGGAGGGATCTCCGGTGGGGGTCCGGGGCCGGGGGGAACCAAACCTGAATCATTTTGTATTTGGAACCGATGAGTTGAACATTTTTTTGAAAGAGTATATTTGCTTCTCCAAAAAGGACAATGGCATTGGTCAACTGTGCAAGGAAGTTAATTACCACTTAAGAAACAAGCATGTGTCTCCCCTACTCCAAGGAATTGGAGCAGATGTGCGGGCCTTAGCTTGGAGGTGCCTGCTTATCCCCAAGTGACAAGCCTCATCACTCTGGCTCCATGAGTCCTGAAGTTTTCAGATCAGCATCAGAGTAAGTCGTGCAGCTTGTCATGGGATGTCAGCATTCAGAGAAAGCAGCAGGTATGTTGGGTGCAATGTCACATCCATGTCAGGATGAGAGGTAAAATTTCTCTTTCACCCCAAAATTCCTGGGCTTTTCTCTTGTCTCTAGGGGAGCCACAAAGTCAAACTGAAGCAGCTGTCAGAAAAAAGTTCTGCTTAGAGCAGAACCCTCCTGCACTGTTGGTGGGTATGCAGGCTGTTGCAGCCACTGTGGAACCTAGCCCGTAACCTAGGGCCACTGAAAACCAAGGGTCATGTCCATGGTTTAGAGCATTTTCTCATTAGGGGTATGTTGCAACAATGCGGGAACTCAGGCCAGGACCATGAGGCTCCCGTGAAGGCCCCAGCTGATGGGAGATGTCTGGGGGCAGTGTTGAGGGAGGGGGTCCAGCTGAGACCAGTCTGTCTTGGTGGCCCATTGGGGTGCTGAAGATGGGGGTGGACTCAAGGGGGCATGCAGGGTTCTACTGCTCTGAGGGTTTTGCACATCTCCAAATGGCACAGGTTCCTCCTAGGTGGCAGGCAGAGTCCTGGGGATGTGGCTCAGGGGTCTCCAATCTGGAGGACCTGGGAGCCAGGTCTCTGGGGACAGAAGCCTGAAAACACAACCTAGGTTTAGGGTTAAGGCCTTGGGGCATAGCAGGCCTGATCTTCGGGCATTGAGGCAGGATCTACGTAGGTATGAGTTGAGAACAGGGGCCATGCAACATGTCAGGCTATGGGTTGGTGGCCAGGGGATCACTGAATTTGGGGTTGGCCTCAGGGAAATATGAGGGGTCTGTGCAGCTCCGAAGACACAGTTTTCATCTGGGAAGCAGGTGGACTCCTGGGGTGTGGCTCCAACATCCCCAATCAGGAGGGCTTGGGGGACAGGCACCTGGGGGTGGAAGCCTGAAAACCCAACATAGGGTTTGTGTTAGGGCCTAGGGGTATGGCAGGCCCAATCTGTCAGCACTGAGATCGGCAACCCAGGGGGCTTAGTATAGGGAGGGTTTGGCCACATGTGTGCCTGTCTTTTAGAGCTCTTTCTTGCAGGATTTGGGCCACAACCACTAGGGACCTCAGGCCAGGCCCAGGTGGCTCCGCTGAAGGCCTGTGCAGCCAGAAGGGGGATTTCCAGCCAATTCTCCTGAGCTGTCTGCCCAAATCATTATTGATCTGGGCAGAAAGCTCAGGAAAATTGACAAGTGTTGTGTGGCGATTCAGACCACACTCGAGCCTGCTGTTTAGAATGCTTTCTGGCTAGGTGCATGTTGTGATCATCCAGGAACTTGGGCCTGGGACACGTGACCCCCATGAGGTCCCCCCACTGAGGGCAGCTTTCCAGGGACAGAGTTGAGGGAGGAGCTCAGGCTGAACGTCAGGCTCTGTGTTGGTGGCCTGGTGGGGCGCCAAAAATGGCAGTGGCCTTAGGCGGGGGGGACATGCAGGTTTCTCCCACTCATAGGGTTTTATGCAGCTCCAAACAGCATGGTTTCCTCCTAGGTGGCAGGCAGAGTCCTGGGGTGTGGCTCAGGGGTCCCCAATCTGGAGGGTTTAGGAGACAAACCTCTTGGGACAGAAGGCTTAAAAAAGAACCCAGAGTTAGTGTTAGGGCCTAGGGGCATGGCAGGCCCAATCTGCCAGTGCTGAGGCAGGATCCCTGGGGTTCTGAGTTGAGGGCAGGCATCATGCTGTGAGTCAGGCTCCAGGATGGTGGCCAGGGGGCCATGATTTGGGGATCACTCAGGGATGCAAGCAGGTTTCTCCCTGTCTGAGGGTTCTGTGCAGCTCCAAACAGCACAGTTTCCATGTGGTGGCAGACGGACTCCAGCGGTATGGCTCTGGGGTCCCCAATCTGTAGGGCTTCTGAGGCAGGCCCTGGAGGATGGAAGCCTGAAAACCCAACCTAGGTTTTAGGTTTGGGCCTAGGGGCATGGCAGGCCCAATCTGCCAGCACTGAGGTGGGGTCACCTTGGGTCACCTTGGGGGCATTCATCCAGCGGTGTGGCAGAATCTGGGTTTGTGGCTGAGGGGTCACCAATGGTGGGGGTGGCTTTAGGCGGCATGCAGGTTTCCCCACTCTGAGGGTTCTGCACATCTTCAAATGGCACCATTTCACCCTGGGTGGCAGGTGGAGTCCCAGAATGAGTCTCAGAGGTCTCCAATATGGCGGGATTGGGGGCCAGGCCTCTGGCCACTGAAGCCTGTGTACCACACCTATGGTTAGGTTTGGTCCTAAGATCATGGAAGATCTAATCTGCCAGCACCAAGGTGGGCTCCCTTCGAGGCTGAGTTCAGGACATGTGTCTAATGGGGTGGGAGAATACGGTTTATTTGGCCACAGAAGCTGCCAATGGTGGGGGTGGCTTTAGGAGAGCATGTAGGTTTCTCCCTCTCTGAGGGTTCTGCCCAGCTCCAAATTGCATGGTTTCCTTCCACCTGGAGGGAGGAGTACTGGGGTGTTCCTAAGGGGTCCTTAACTGGGGGCTTGAGGGCCAGGCCTCTTGGGATTGAAGCCTGAAAACCCACACTAGGGTTAAGTTAGAGCCTAGAGACATGGCAGGGCTGATCTTCTGGCCCTGAGGCAGGATCCTCAGGGCTCTGACTTGAGGACAGTGGTCACACAGTACATCAGTCTCCGTGTTAGTGGCCAAGGGGGCTGCCGAGTTTTGGGGAGGCCTCAGGGAGTCATGCAGGTTTATCCCTGTCTGAGGGTTCTGTGCTGTTCCGAATGTCTCAGTTTCCTCCTGGAGGGCAGGCGGAGTCCTGGGGTGTGGCTCCACTGTCCCCAATCTGGAGGGGTTGAGGGAGAGGTCTCCGAGGACTGGAAGCCTGAAAACCCAACCAAGGGTTAGTGCGAGGGCATCGGGGCATGGCAGGCCCAATCTGCCAAGACCACTCAGGACTCTGGACCAGGCTTGTGGACCACTCAGAACCCCAGGCCAGGCCCTGTGGGCCTGCGCTGTCGGAAGCAAATTTGCCGGTGGTTTTCTGGCTAATTCCCCAGGCTTTCTGCCCAAACTGATATAGATTTGGGCAGAAATCTCATGAGAATTGGCCAGTGCTGGGTGGCGATTCAGGCTGAGCTGGCAACCACGGTCTAGAGTGCTTTCTCGCTAGGTGCGTGTCACAGACATCTGGGAACAAGGGCCAGGACCACTCGGGTCCCCTGAGGGCCCCGCACAGGGGAGCTTCCCGGGGGCAGAGTTGAGGAGGGGTCTGGCTGAGCATCAGCCTCCATATTTGCGGACCAGTGGGCCTAAGTCCAGGACAGTGATCAGGCGGTGTGTCAGAATCCAGAATTTGTGGCTACGGGGGGCGGGGGGCACTGCAGATGGGGGTGGCCCTTAGGGAGGCATGCGGTCTGAGGGTTCTGGGCAGCTCTGAGCAGCACGGTTTCCTCCAGGGTGGCAGGTAGAGTCCTGGGATGTGGAGATGTGGTCCCCAATCTGGAGGGCACGGGGGAGAGGCCTCTGGGGATGGAGGCCTGAAACCCAGCGGAGGGTCAGGGCAAGGGCCTCGGGGCATGGCAGGCCCAATCCGCCAGCGCTGGAGCAAGCACCCCAGGGGGCTGAGTAGCAGGAAGTGTTTGGCCTTATGTGCACCTGACTCATACAGGGACCCTGGGCCAGGCGCAGGAGGAGGACCTGCAGACATGTGCCTCAGGAAGCAAGTTCACTTGGGGTTTTCCAGCCAATTCTCACGAGCTTTCTGCCCAAATTGATATCAATTTCGATTTGGGCAGAAAGCTCGTGAGAATTGACCAGCATTGGATGGTAATTCGGGCCGTGCTGGCGCCCGTGGTCTAGAGTGCTTTGTCGCTCAGTGTGTATCACGGCCATCCTGGAACAAAGACCAGGCCCACACAATTCCCCGAGGGCTCCCACACAGGGGAGCTTTCCAGGGGCAGAGCTGAGGGAGGGGTTCTTTCTGGGCATCAGCCTCCAAGTATTCGGCCCGGTGGGGCACCAAAGGTGGGGGATGGCTTCAGGGGGTCCTGCAGGTTTCTCCCTCTCTGAGGGCATTCTGTAGCTCCAAATGGCACAGATTCCTCCTGGGTGGCAGTCTGACTCATGGGGTATGTTTCAGAGTTCCTCCAGTTGAGGGCTCAAAGGACAGGCCCCTGAGGAAGGAAGACTGAAAACCCAACCAAGGGTTTTAGCCGGGGCCTAGGGGCATGGCAGGCCCAATCTGCCAGTGCTGGGGCGGGCACCCCATGGGCTGAGTAGCAGGAGGTGTTGGCCTCATGTGCACCTGACTCACCGAGGGCTTTCTCAAAGGATTTGGGCCACAACCACTAGGTACCCCCAAGCCACGCACAGTCGAAGGCCCTGCAGATGTGTGGTGATTCAGGCTGCACTGTCACATGTGGTGTAGAGTGATTTCTTGCTCAGTGCGTCTCGAGGCCACCTGGTAAAAGGGCCGTGACCATGCGGCTCCACCGAAGGCCCCTGCACAGGGGAGCATTCTGAAAGCAGAGTTGAGGGAGGGGTTCTGGCTGGGCATGAGCCTCTGTGTTTGTGGCCCGGTGGGGCGCTGAAGGTGGGGGGGGGCCCTCGGGGGGGGGGGGGCATGCAGTTTAATTCCGATTTGAGGGTTTTTTGCAGCTCTGAATGAAACAGTTTCCTCTCATGCCACAGCAGAATCCAGCTTTATGGCCAGGAGGGCCACTGATGGTGGGGGTGACTTTAGGGGGGCATGCAGTTTTCTCCATCTCTGAGGGGTCAGCGGAGCTCCAAACCCCAATGTTTCCTCTCATGTGGCAGGTGGAGTCATGGGGTGTCTGTCAGATGCCCTTAATCCGGGGTGCTTGGGGGCCAGACCCCTTGAGGTGGAAGCCTGAAAACCCAAACATGGGTTAAGGTTAGGGCCAAGGGGCATGGCAGGCCCAATCTGTCAGTGCTGAGGCAGGCTCCCTGGTGAGCGGAGTTGAGGGGGGACATTGGGTGGCATGTCGGTGTCTTGGTTTGTGTCCAGGGAGGGGGGCGCAGAGGATAATGGTGGCCTTGGGGGGCATGCAGGTTTCTCCCACTCTGAGGATTCTGCACAGCTCCAAATGGCACCATTTCACCCTAGGTGGCCAGCGGAGTGCCAACATGAGACTCAGGCTTCTCCAATCTGGTGGGTGTGGGAGCCAGCCTTTTGGGCATGGAGGCCTGTACACCAAACCTAGGGTTTGGCTTAGGGCCTAGGGGCATGGCAGGCCTGATCTCCCAGTGCTGAGGTGGCCTCCATGGTGGGCTGAGTTGAAGGTGGGCATCAGGCAGTGGGTCAGAGTCTGGATTTGGTTCTTGGAGGGGGTGTGCAGATGCTGGGGGTGGCCTCGGGAGGCATGCAGGTTTTGCCTGCTCTGAGGTTTCCGCATAGCTCCAAATGGCACCATTTTGCTCTAGGAGGCTGGCAGAGTACCTGTGTGAGTCTCAGGCATCCCCAATCTGATGGGCTTGGGAGTCAGTCCTCTGCACTTGGAAGCCTGTATACCACACTTAGGGTTAGGGTTAGGGCCTAGGGGCATGGGAGGCGCAACCTGCCAGCATTGCAGCAGTCTCCTCTCAGGGCTGAGTTGAGGGCATGTGTCTGGCGGCACGGTGGATGCGGCGTTATTTCCAGAGAGTCACGTGGCATGGATGCTTCTCCCCCTCTGAGGGTTCAGCACAGCTTCAAATGGCAAGGTTTCCTACCATGTACTGACAGAGTCCTGGAGTGTCAATCAGGGATCCTTTATCTGGGGGGCTTGGGAGCTAGGCCCCTCAGAATGGAAGCCTGAAAGCCCAAACTGGGGTGAAGGTTAGGTCCTAGGGGAATGGCAGGCCCAATCTTCCCGTGCTGAGGTAGGATTCCCGGGGGCCTGAGTTGAGGATGGGGGTCAAGTGGCACATCAGGCTCTGGGTTTTATTGTCATATGGGCCATCCTTGGTGAGCGTGGCCTCAGGAATACATGCGGGTTTCTCCCAGTCTGAGGGATCTGGGCAGCTCTGAATGTCACGGTTTCCTCCTGGATGGCAGGAGGGGTCCTGGGTGTGGATGAGGGGTTCCCAATCTGGAGGGCTTGTTAGCCAGGTCTCTGGGCACAGAAACCTGAAAACACAACCTAGGGTTTGGGTTAGCGATTAGAGGTATCCAGGCCCGATCTGCCAGCGCTGAGGCAGGAACCCTGGGGGCTGAGTCTAGCACGGGGTTCAGGAAGCACATCAGGCTGTGAGTTTGTGACTGAGTAGGACTTTGAGGTTGGGGGTGGGGGTGTCCTCGGGGAGGCATGCGGCTTTGTTCCATTCTGAGGGTTCTGCACAGGTTTGAATGGCATGGTTTCCACCTGGGTGGCAGGTGGACTCCTGGGCTGTGGCCCAGAGGTCTCCAATCTGGAGGGACAGTGCCAGGGTGGCTTTAGACCTTTGGAGGGTTTGTGAGCTGCATTAGGAGTCTGTGGAAGGCCCAGCAGTGCTGATTCACGCCACAGGAGGGAGTGGTGAGCTGTGGTGCGAGACCCTGGAAGGCATGGCAATGCTGCTTTCCACCACTGGAGACAGTGGTGAGCTGCACTGGGAAACACACTGGAAGAGGAGTCCTTGCAGCCTGCTTGCTGGCTGTGAGGGCAGTCAAGAGGTACTGGCTGAGAGACCCTAAAAGGTGAGGCTCTGCGGCTTGTTTTTATAGGAGGGAGTGGTGAGCTGAATACTCTGTTTCCCCAGGCTTAAGAGTGGTGGTAACAACCCCTGGAGCCAGGCACCCATTCAGCATTGAGCCCCGTTGCCCAGATTTGATGGTAATGTGCTGTCAGGATGGTTCAGGAGAGTCCTCTGGGTGGGAGTCTAGAGCCGGGGGGGGGGGGGCACCAAACCCGACTCCTGGTGCATTTGGAACCAAGGAGTTGAGTGTTTGGAAGAGTATATTTGCTTCTCCAAAAAGGACAAGGGCCTTGGCTGGCTTGTCCGGCCAAGTGGAAGTTAATGACCACTTAAGAAACAAGCATGTGTCTCTCCTTCTCCCAGGAATCAGAGCAGGTGTGCAGGCTTTAGGTGGGCGGTGCCTGCTTATGCCCACCTGAAAACCCTTCTTCACTCTGGCTCCATGAGACCTGAAGTTTGGAAATCAGCGTCTGAGTCAGTCATGCAGCTTGTCCCAGGACATCAGCATTCAGAGAAAACAGCAGGCCCATGGGGCACAATGTCACATCCATGCGAGGATGGGAGGGAAAACTACTCTTTCACCCTAAAACTCCTGGGCTTTTCTCTTGTCTCCAGTGGAGCCACAAAGTCGCACTGAAGCAGCTGTCAGCAATGGTGAGTGGGTGCCAGAGTTCATGAGTTTCCCCTGCAGGGAGCACCTGGCAGGGGATCTCATTCTCTCTGTTTATTTCTGGCTTACAAAGGTATTTGGAACATCTCTTTCCTAGGCAATCCCTTGGATACGAAAGGGAAGATGAGATGGACTCGGTGTGTGTTTGGAACCTAGAATGTGTTCCTTCATCTAACAGTGTTTATTCCATTGGTCCTAGGCTGTGGTGGAATGGCCGGCATTTGGAGTGAGGTGACTGTGGTCAGATAGAGGCTTGGATGATGGCTTCTCCTTTGGTCAAGGTGATGTATCCTAATGGAATCAACTTTTTTATCCAAAGAGTTCCAATGAGGGCAGAAGGAAAATTCAAAAGAATTCTGAGGAGCCTTAGATGATCGAAAAGAGAAGCTTTAGACAATCGAAAAGGGAAACTTGACTTCCTAGTTTCACTCAGTGGACCATCTAGAGAGTTGGACATGGCATCCTTTCTCTGAAGTTTCATGGGTGGTGAAGTCAGAAGGGGAGTCTTTGGGAATTCCCCTGGATAGAGGCATTCTGATGGCTTCACAGGGCATGGCATCAGGAACCCTGGGATGAATTTCTGGGACTGCTTGCTAGACGCTGGGTAACTCATGTTATCCCCCAGGTTTTCTGTTTCCCCCTTAGGAAATTGCTGGCAGGGAATGTTATGCTTAAAGTGGAACCCTCCTGCACTGTCGGTGGGCATGCGGGTTGTTACAGCCACTCTGGAAAAGAGTATGGTGGTTCCTCCAAAAGCTAAGACCTGAACAACCCTGTGATTCAGCAACTTCCCTCCTAGGTATTTCCCTAAAGGGCACAAAAATGCACATTTAAAGGGGTAAAAACGCCGTGATATTTACAGCAGCATTATCAACCATAGCGAAACAATGGAGGGAGTCCCAATGTCCATTCCCTGATGAGTGATTTTATATATATGTATATATATAAATGTATAGAGATAGATAGATAGACATATATGTAAATATATAATCTCCCACATCTTCTTAATGCAATAGGAGTCAGGTTCAAAAAGAATGAAACCTTACCATTTTCAAGGATGTGGATGGAGCTAGAGTGGATTTAGCTAAGCAAAATCAGTAAGAAAAGACCAATAGCCTATAATTTGACTTCTATGGAATTTCAGAAAGAAAACAGATGAACATAGTGAGGGGAGAAAGATAGGTCAATGAAGAAACAGACTCAAACGTAGAGCACAAACCGAGGCTAGAGTGCAGGAGTGTGGAGGGGAAGGGTTAAATGGGTGAGGGCTATTAGGGAAGGTACTTGTTGTGATGAGATCTGGGTGTTCTATGCAGGTGAGGAATCCTGAAATTCTACCCCTGAAGCAAAGGAATTAACACTGCATGGAAACTAATTGGAATTTGAAGTCAAGGAAGGAAAGAAGAAGACCATGTTCTACATCATGAAGAGTGAGGTAAAAATGGAGTGATTTTCGCTCTCCTGTTCTGTAGATGATCATTTTCAAACACACTGTGGTAGGATACACTAGTTTCTGTCTGCATAAGAAGCCCTCAGAAAGCTGCCAGGAAAGCTTCAGATCTCAGAGCATGTCCGTGTTCCATTGATATGTTCCTTCCAGTTTGCCCAGGTACAAAGGTAAGTGGAGAGAAATATGGCAGAAGAGGAAAGGAGGTGTTA
>ML111319.1:0-53940 GCA_003697995.1 Taxidea taxus jeffersonii
AAAAAAAAAAAAAGAAAGAAAAGAAAGTCAAGATGACTTTATAATCTTGTGTAAGCCCAGACAATAACAAGGCTACTGGGCAAAACCACAAAAATACCAAACTTCCTCTTCTGGATAATATGAATAACAACCGATTTTATTTTTTTTCAATACCAATTACCAATTACAACTTTGGCCTTATTTCATTCCTCCATCCTAGAGAAGATTTATAAAGACACCTCATCACACAGTTGCTAAGCCTCACTTCCTAGCAGCATCTAATCCAGAAGAATTTTCTACTTCCTCGAAATCTCCCCGCAAATAAGCTAACAACCCAAAATCTTACAATAAATCATTCTTAACACCCTATATTAAGACACGCCCATGGCTCCCCAGAGTGTGTGTTCTCCTTGCCGCAATAATCAATAAACCCAACTCATTTGATTACAGGTATATTCACTTTGGACTTTTGGTGGAAAGCACTGACAACTCTAAATGGAATAATGAAAGAATAGAAAAATAAATAGAAGTGTTTGCAATTATATGTAGTAGGGGAGAATACGACTGTTTACCAGAACTCTCTCCCTCCCTCTCTTTCCTTTTCCCTTCCTCTCCCCCTCCTCCTCCTTCCTTCTCTCTCCCTCTCCCTCCCTCTCTTTTTCTCCCCTAATTAGGTCCAACCACATAAACACACAAAATACAGAAGGAGGAAAATGACTTACATCTGTTCCTTGTACACAGTCTTCTGGTACCAACCCTAAATTGCTACAAAGAAACTGTGACGGCTTAGCCACCATCACTGTCTCACAAGACTACGATGGATGTCCATGAAATCAGATTTTATAAAGAAAAAATCCTGCTGGACAGGGTAGGTTCTTTGCCAAGGTGCAAAGGTGGTAATACATAGGCTCTTGCTCAAAGAGCAACTTAAGGGTTTTTCTTGTTCTCAAATATCTTTAAGTGCTCTGAAACAGTGTCAGAAATTCCTACATCCATTAACTATACTCACTAACCAGAACTAAAGTTCCAGACAACCAGATGGCTCTTGTCAAGATGGAAATATGGAGATCACTGGTGCCAATCACTTCAGGAGAAAGAGGGAGTTTCAGGGAGTGACAGGTTTATAATCTGAAAGGTAAGGATATGCTCACAATGAAAGGGAAGAAGGTGGGATAAAACAAGGCTTCTCCCGGGTGAGGCAACTCAAGAAGGCTGCTCTTCTGCCAGGGCTGCAAGAATCTGAAGTCTAGTAAATGAAAATGCCAGAAATATCTCTTATTCCGCAACCCCTCATCGCCAGGCCTTGCCCATAAGAGCAAGAAGCCAGTTCATAAGCCTGATTTTCATAGGCAAAAGCAGACGCCGAAATGCTAAACCATAGCAAAAATCTCAAATCCTACAAGAATGAGTCTGCTTTAATAGGAAAGTATAAGCACACTGTTTGTTGGGTCCTTGATGCTATCTGAACGATTTTTGGGTCGACACCTATAAAAGCGACAAATCCTGGAAATATTTTGTGTCATGAAGGATTTTGTAATACTGCTAATGTCTTTCATAATTTAAGCTAGTATCTTTAATATCTCAAAAATCATACAGGCTGACACAGTATTTTCAAAGAATTTCCAAGTGACAATTTGCCAAACTGTATATCACATTAAAAATTTATCCTACTGGGGCACCTGGGTGGCTCAGTGGGTTAAGCCTCTGCCTTTGGCTCAGGTCATGATCTCAGGGTCCTGGGATCGAGCCCCACATTGGGCTCTCTGCTTAGCAGGGAGCCTGCTTCCCTTCTCTCTCTCTGCCTGCCTCTCTGCCTACTTGTGATCTCTCTCTCTCTGTGTCAAATAAATAAATAAAATCTTAAAAAAAAAAAAAAGGACTCTATCTTTGAAAAAAAAATTATCCTACTCATTCAAAGATTTGGACAATTCTGTTCTTTCCCAATACAATTTCATTTTTATTCCACTGCAAAAGATAGAAAAATTATGATTCTTTAAAACATGTAAGATTAGTGATTTGTATCTTCAGGAGCTAAGAGAAATGGAGCCACCCTTACAGAATGGAAAGCTTTGACATAATATACAAATCCGTCAATAAGTATTTGATTCCCTTTAAGCGGTCATTATAATACATTCTGACAAAGGACTTAATTCTCAAACATTGTACATGTGAAAGCCTTCCCCCAGGAGAAAACCAATGAGCCACCCACCCAGTACCATTTACATACTTTATTTTCAAGTGCAGAAGGTGCCTGCCTCACTGAAACTGGCCAAAATTAGTATTTTTCAAGAAACTGGAAAAATGGGGGTGGGGGAATTGGTAAGTCAAGGCGTACTTGTATAATCTGAAGTATAATGATTTTTCCTATCTTGGCATTCATCCATAGTCAAGACTCCTTGTTATTAAGCTATGGAAACAGTCCCACTGAGTCCTCTGATGCCATAATGGGTTATATTATATATGAATTTAAACATTAATTTAGAGATTTTTAAATCATTCAGAGTATTCTATACAGACCTACGCCTAGTAATTTAAAAAATATTCCTGCCTGTGATGTGTTTAGAAACGGACTGACTTCATGGGGCTCACTATAGTAACATTGTACTGAAGCAGTTTCTTTAAGATTTTGAAAGAAGGTTATGAATATAACTACTTCTTAGGATGTCAAATAAATCACAATAAACTACACATTAATGACAAGCTTACATTTTGAGACCCTCATTTTAGGGAGCCTATTAATTACTCATATGGCACTGATTAATTTATTTCCTTTTGTCAAGCCTGCAAATCTACCACATTGTGAGCATTACATTACAAAAGTCACAACACAGTGGCTGTTAAAAGTTATAATTAATATTGAACTTTCAGCTCCCACATTTAAACTGCAGTGATATGTTGAACAACAAGAAAGATACATAAAGACTATGCATTTATGCATCCATTTGTATACTTGTTCTTCCTGTATTTAGTTTCTGGTTGTAATCTGATTTTTCCTCTCTCAGTCATATTCTATTAATTTTAGTCATAGTTAATATAAAGGAGTACTACAATGGCATCTTTAATTTTTTTTTAAAGATCATTTATTAAACTGATGTAGCAATTTACCCCAATGTGACCTCTAGTTGCTTGGCTTGGGTGTTATTCCACATATATGAAAATGTGATGGAGATCCCTTGTCAAGAACTATATAATTTTAATGAAGAGACAAAAATATCCCTCACCCAAAGCACTGACCTACACTAGACATTAATTTTCCAGATACTCATACAGTCTCCTTAATTATATTACTTCAAATCATTAATACCGTATTGCCTAGAAGTGAAGAGAATCCTGTTTGGTGCCCAAATGGAGAACTTCACATGAATCTTTCCGTCCTCCCCAAATATATCCAACTCTGTACAGAATACATCAGCAAATGAAGTTACATCACACACAAATATAGAAATGGAGATCCAGATCCAAGAAAGACCTCTCACTTTCTCTCACAGAGCAGATAAGGCTAAGAGCTGTGTTAGAGCCTACTCTTCCATTGAAGATGCCCAGTAAACTTTTGGGTCCATTTCAAAATCCTTCACATTTTTTCCCAAAACACTTTTCCTCAGAACATAGTCACTTATCTGGAGTGGGCAAGAGGGTCATGAAAGGACACTTCTATTCCCTCATAATTATCGTTTGGTTAATAAAAACTGCTAGTGTCGAAGCCATATTTAAAAGGAAATTGGAATCAAGGTCCTGTAAGGCAGGGCACTGATAATCTTACTAACTCAAGTATTCATTTATTAAACAAATACTACTTTTTTGGTTATGCATAAAATTTTGTGGAAAAGGGACCGAGAGATAATGAAATCTTTCAAACCCATATGCTTTGCCTGCAGGAACACACTTATTACCTGCTGTGATGTCACTGGGTAATTTTCCTGGCTGGTAGAGATTCAGCCTAAGTTTTCCATCATTAAGAAAGAGGAGGAGACCTCCTGAAACCAGGTGAAGTTCGCTGAATAGCAGAAGTCCTGCCTTATTCCAGGTTCGAATTTGAAACATGGCCGAAAGCTGGTCCTCCCTGGAAAAGACTGGCAGGGCTAAGTAACTCTTGGGGCTGAGAAAAGTCACAGGCACAGACTGTGATTGTGAACAGGAAAACGACACATTTCCCTGGGAAGAAAGCAAAAGAAAAAGCTTTAAGAATGGCTCACATCATTTTAGTAATAGAAATGGGAGTATTCACAAAGGCTGTTTATCGATCTCAAATTATCCTTGGTTTAAAACAACAACAAATTGCTAACAACATGAAGATTCAAATCCTTGCCCTATAGCTTAAAGATTCTTCATATCCTATGATAGTATGGTCAGGCAAATCTTTCCCTGGGTTCTTGGTGAAATCCGTTTCCCCCCAGCTCTCAGCTTCTATAAAGGCATCTAACTCATGCCATTGAAGTCAATAAAAATTTATTTAAGCCAATTTTTGTTTTTTATCTTTCCTTGGCTTTCCATTCCCTGGGCTATGGGTAAAATCCTTTTCTCCTTCATCCTTTGATGCCTTTGGTTCTAATCTACCCCATAACGTACCCAATATTAATGAGCTACTGTTTTTCCTTCTGTATTTTTTCATATTTTTCTCTTCTCCCATTGGATCTCTTATATATATATATATATATATATATATATATAGTTTCAGTTTTATGTTCAGTTATATGTACATAAGCACACACTTAAGATATATGTTGATGATATACTTGCACATTAAGTATTATTTATTTTACAAAAATAGGAGCTAAATCCTTAGAACTAAAAAATACCTTATGGAAATCCTTTTGAGTTATCTGGCATACATCTAATTCCTTCTTTTTGTTGACTGCATAATACTCTATTATGTGAATATTCCAACTTTTACTCAGTTGTTTTCCTGTTAATATACTTATCCTTTGTTTCCAGGTTTTGTCTCTCCCATAATGCAATAATAAATAACTCCCCATGCTCCTATGTGTATTTTCAGTTCTACAGAAGAGGGTTCTAAATAAGAACTATATATACCTATATGTTTTAATAAATATTTCCAGCTTCTCTTCCAAAAAGAAGTTAAAGTACTCCACATTTCTACTGGTAATATACAAGGATATCCTTGTCCCCACACCCATGGCAGGAATAGGTATTATAGATATTTTAAATCTGCACAAGTGCAATGACAAAATGGCAACCAGCTTTCCTCAGAATGGTCTGTTTATATCCTTAGCACATTTTCCCTTTTATGTTTTACACTGGACACTCAATGCGTAATGCATTCCTTACATTCCTTTATTTTTAAAAATATTTTATTTTTAAGTAATCTCTACACTTATTGTGGGGCTTGAACTCAAAACCCAAAGATCAGGATGAGCCAGCAAGGCACACCAACATGTCTTTATTTTTAAAACATTTTTGGCTTTTTCTTCTCATTATGTCTTTATTTTTAAAACATTTTTGGCTTTTTTTTCTCATTATGCCTGTATCATCAGATTAACATATATTATTTCTGATCTAATGGTTTTATAATAGATCTTCAAGATACCTTAGAATTGCATAAATTTTCATTAAACGACATACATATAAATTATTCTGCTCATAGAGTTAAATAGATATTTAAGGATTTAAAAAACTTTAAGGTCTGAATTATTTAGAAATAATTAAGCACGTTCCTTAACAGGCTTCAGAAATGACAATAAACGTATTTACTTTTCCTGAAAGTAATCTTTAACATGTTTTCCAAATACAGATTTGAAAAGGCGGTGAAATCGACTTTACCTAGAAGGATACACATTGGAATTAAACCATGTAGTCTTGGTTAAACAAAAATAATCGGCTATATTGTGATTCTGTTAAAAGTGAATTAGCTTGCCTTGTGGACAAATATCTTGTCCCAGTGAAAGAAATAACAAAAGTGAGAGAGTAAACTACACTGACACATAATGTAAAGGCGATTAGAAACTAACAAACCTCGTGGTAAACTGGGAACATTTTACCAGCTGCAGTTGGGTCCGATGCTTCGTTTGGACAGGTACCCGCTAGCTACCCTGCAAGCAGCAAATCCTCTTGCCCATGAAAAGTGGGCAAGTTTCTGGAAACTCCTTTGCCAGTGAAACATACACATCTATCTACAGTATTTTTTTTTTACAGTATTTTTATTTTCCTTTTAAATCATCTTCCCTTTTATAAAAAAATAACTAAAAATCTTTCTGGATGGTATACTCTCATAAATACTACCAATTCACACACACAGAATCAGGAATAAAATGTGGTAAACGGTAAATATTCCCACGATAGGCTCTGGGATTGGCTGACACAGCACGAGCTTAAATGGATACATCCTCAATTTTGAACAATTAAAGAAATGTATTGAAATGGATCTGTGTGTCAGCTTTTCTATCATGGTTAAACTGGAAACCATGTTTCCCAGAATCTCCTTCCAGGCCTGGTTCTGGCAAAGAGTTAGCCCAAAATGAAGCGTCTGTGGTATTTGAGTCAAATACCATTTGCCAGCCATTTCCTTCCAAAGGGTTTTTTTTTTTTTTTTTCCTATGACAAAACACAGTGAAGGATGATCACAGAGAAGCTGGTCTGTCCCAGTCTGTCCTGGCTGTCCTTCACTCTGCTCTGTCTCTTCTTCCTGACAGCTGCCCTCCATATTCCGGTTCCTCTGACAATTGTTAAGATCCAAGTCCTAAAATAGATCCCTTGTTCATAAAACTTAGAGTGGTGCTGCTTCCCTGACTGAACCCTGACCGGTACAGTCATATTTAAAATCTGCTGCATTTCCACAGAATTAGAATATAATGCACCCTGACCAACACTGCTACTGGGACAGATTGGCAGATGCAGTATTGTAACAGCCTATTCATTTCTTTTATTTGTTATGAATGACCATGGCAGAATACAGTTTTCCCAACGCTTCTCTAATATACATGGATGTTAACTAATTCCAGGAACGTGGTATGCTTATTTAGGGAGTTTGTCAGGGAATATCTTATTAAGGAAGTTACACAGCTAAGAAATTAGTCCCCTGGAGTAATAACATCACAAAATTAAATTACCAGCTGTAAAAAGAAAAAAACGCTTTACTTCATATAAAAATAAAATAATCCTGGCCTGTGCATTATAATTTCTTTATACAGGATTAATCCTTTCTATGCATACTGTCAGGCAGAGAAAATTTTTAAAAGAGTAATCTCTAAAACATAGTATCAAGTGGGAATCCAAAAAAGGAGCAGTGTTATTGTGTGGAAAAGTCACATAGTTCCACTCACTCATTTACATGAGGATTCTCTTACCATAGCGATGATCTCCGGTTTTTGTCGCTTGGCCAAATCAATGATATCTACTCCATTATAATAGAGGTTTTCTAGACACCCATGAAAATTCTTATGGGGGAATGATACTGATTTTCCAGGTGCTGGAATCCCTCCAAAGCTGATCTTAGAAAGAAAAATGGCATCAATAATATTGTTTAGTGATTTTCTGATAATCTGCTTAAATAATTGTGATTAGCAGCTATAGCTTTCATCACCACAGACTAATCAATTTTTCATCACTACACTGCCATGTTGCTAATTTCATAGGGATATTTTTTAAAATTAAAATGCAGATTTGAAAACAAATTTACATGCATTCATTTTTCATTTACATGAGAGCTTGATTATTCTTACAAGTTATTAATCATATCTGGATTTGATGTTTATTGGTTGATGAATAAAAGGGCGGCTTTATATCCATGGTAAAGCTCTGTTTAATAACATAACTGGTTATAATGGCATTTTGTTTTATCTACATTTCTGGCACATATTGGTTATTTGCACATTTTAATCAATTGGTAATCTATTCATTACTACAACCTCTCCATAAATCTATACTGCTCAAGGATGCCCTACAGCACAAAAAACAAAAACAAAAACAAACAAACAAAAAGACCCATGCAACACATTGTATATTCGGTAATGCGATCTCCTGGAGATTTCCTACTTGTGATAATCTGTAACTACGAATTTCAGATAAAAAAGAAAATCTCTCTCTGTAAGAGCAGATTAACATATCATCGGGAAGATGAAGCGTCAGGAGCATCTGCCCAAGTCCGCTCTTGTGAGTCAGGTCGCCTTGGGAAACACTTCTCCAGGACTTGGATCTACTCTGAAAGAGGGGAGGGGTGCTCCCTACAGTGTATTTTCTTTTGCATGACTCCCCAGCATATACGTCGTAAAAATCTGTATTAGCTGAAACATAACTATCACACCTCATAATCAAGGTCCAGGTAACTGAACTCTCCCTGGGCGTGGAAATGGTGCCTGTGCTCATCTACTGTAAAGCTGACTTGTTTGCCCATGAGCTGGATGAGCACGGAGTGCCAGTGCTGATCATCCAGCAGGCTGCCCAGGGTGAGATTGATGAGCGTGTGAGCGGAGGGCAGTCTGGCTTCACCTGAGAAGAGAAAACAGTAAGAGCACCATCATTCCCAGTCTAAAAGAAAAAAAGTTTCCCCTTGTGGACCAGCATCTCTCGTAACAATTGCCGTCTCCTTCCTTGCATTCCGCCAAAGACACTAGTATGGATCCACCTGAAGTTTGAATATAATTTCCTCTCAACCTTGTTGTAATTTCTTCCACTGTTAATTCTTTTTATTAGTATTTCCCATCACATGCTCATTTGCAATGTACATTTATATCTTTGTTACAACCTCATTGTTTTTACTACCTCAGTATTTTTCAATGACCCATCCCTTTCTTCATGATGTTTAAAAAGAGCTATGTAGCTCTCTTGGTACTTTGTAAAAAATATCAAATGAGGGTCTTGTACAATTTGCAAAATATGAACCATTTGTACATGAAAGTGCAATATTGGTGTACATATACGCCCTCTGATATGGAAATAAGGCACCTTAACTGTTAAAAGAGAAGCTATAAAAATATAAAGTGACTAAAATGATATCCAAATGGCCAGATTTTTCAAGCACTTCACCAAATAACTTTACCTGAATTAATAAGTAAAAAGAGCCTTCCTCTTCTTAATTCCAGTGTGATGTGATCTCCGTTTTGCCCTTCCCGGTGGAGCAGAATTCCATCACTCTGCATAGTTTTAAATTTCAAAGAAATACTATCCTTTATTGGGCTCAGGGAGTTTTGGTCAAATCTGTAGAGAAGGGAACTTTTTCCATCAAGATCAACCACCTCTGATCCTAGGGACAAAAACATTAATAGTCATTCTAAAGGACATATATGCTTTTTATTAAAGCATCTTAAATGTGTGTGTTTATATATGTGTATGTACATATATATGATATACATATACACAGATATATATAAAATATTGTGCATTGTGCACACACACACACATATAGTTCAGTTCCAAGCCAGTCCTAAGAGAAAATAAAAGTTCCAATGTCTAATTCCCTCTTGATGCCTGGGATTGATTCCATTCTAGTCTTTACTAACCTATTTACAAAATCATGATCTAGAAATACATCTTAAACTGTATTCTTAATTTTCTCTATTATTGAGAGCTATTTCTTTTCATTCAATAAAAAAAAAAGAAAATCAGGAAAAAGGTTATGAGCAATATCCCTAAAACCACTTTGCATATTTCACAATCAGTATTTTAATGATGTTTCTTTTTTTAAAATTTTATTTATTTATTTGACAGACAGAGATCACAAGTAGGCAGAGAGACAGGCAGAAGCAGGCTCCCCACTGAGCAGAGCCCGATGCGGGGCCCGATCCCAGAACCCTGGGATCATGACCTGAGCTGAAGGCAGAGACTTTAACCCACTGAGCCACCCAGGTGCCCCATGATGTTTCTGAAGTGTAGATGTTAAATGGTTTTTAGCTCCTGAAAAAATGGTTTTGACATCTCAAAATTCTCTCAAACATGCTGTAGGTAAGAGATCTGCATAAAATACCCACATATACATAAGACTCATCAAATGCTACCTCAAGTATATATTAAGCTGACCTTTGTGTTTTGTTTTATCTTATTATTTTTGTGGCTAAGTAATAGTCCTTAAGAACAATGCTATAGTCTGTCTTCTAGAGGACATCGTTGCAAAGACATTCACTTAATGATATTATAAGGGCTGTTCTGCTGCATTTGTGTCAAAACTGTGACATTGACATGTTTTTTCAGCTTTCTGACAGTGTCTTATCTACTCATTGTCAAGATCACTTTTATTCAGTTCATCTGAAAAAAGATGTCATGTTAAACCAGTAACGTAACAGCACATCTGTCAAAATCTGTTGCATCCTAAACAATAGACACAAAATAGAACTGATAATACTCAGAAAGCCTAGCAGTGTTTTCTACATTTCGCAAGCCAAAGTTGTTGTTGTGTTTTTTTTTTTTTAAAGACAATTACCCTTGAGAGTACGTTTATGTAATAAATGAAGAGGTTAGGGAAACCCAATGAAGCTATTTTTCAACTGGTTAGCTGACTCTTCCCAGTCAATGAAATGACAGTAAAGTTTATTCATCTTGTTTCATTTGGCAAAATTATTACAGCTACATGTATGCCCAAATATACATTTCATTCAGATTATCCATCATATTTAATGTGAACCATTTATACTCACCACCCCCGGAAATTTTTTTCAACTATTTTATGCAGCTATCTTTTGAAAATTCAGAGGTTTGATTTTTCCACATCTTGTTAATGTGCTTATAAAGAATTCATTCACCAAATGCACATGAATAAACATTGCATTCTGTAGAAAGAATAATGTTAACTGAACAATTATTCCTTGTTATATAGCTGAATGAATGTGCATGGTAAAAACATAACTCCGTGTCAAATACAAATAATGTGTTCTATGATTATTAGATTACAATAAATTAAGAAAAATTCCAATAAGACAGACTTTAAACGTTGACACATTCAGAGCCATGCAGTTATCTCTGAGTTAATGTATCGCTTAAAGGCAACCATCATCATAATGATTTTATTTTAGATAAAGTCTATTTTTGGAATTAGCTACCAAGAGAATTTTTTTTTTCCACTAAAGGTTCAGCCTGTGTGACTTCAACATACTATTTCTTTTTTCTCTTTTTCGCTATTATTATCATATTACAATGGTCATATATATTCACCCTTCACAGCACCTAAAGCTTTCGTGGCTTCAATATTTTTCTCAGCAAAAACAGGATAGTGAACAATGTATCAGACGATCAATGATGCTTGAAGCATCTCTTAAACTGAAGCCACTTGCCACTTTCCTTCACTCTTACCTATTATCTTCTTAGTCCACAGATAATACTTCAGTAACACGAGACATTCGTTCAACAAGTATGTATTTAGTGCATCGTTTGCGAGGCCCTAGGATAGATACTGGGATGAAGAAAGCAATCAATATCAGCATGGCTCCTGCCCTCATGGAGCTGACTTTCCATGAAGATGGACGAGGCTTAGTGAGTGAGCAGCCATGATGGGTTGATCAAGCCTAACAGAAGAATGGGTCTCTTTACTTAAGGTAGCTGGGAAAACTCAGCTCTCTGATCTAGAAACCTCACCACTAACCTGCCCACTCCCCATGGTCTTCAAGTCCTACTCATGTTCCCCATAAATTTTTAGAATTACTCTTAGGACATTTAGTTCCCAAAACCTAGGCATTCTCCCAACACTTTCTCTCCTCCACTGTCATGAATGGAAGCTCTGAGGGCTGCTGAGAAATACGGCGACAGTAATTCAACCCTCAGAAGAGGAAAAAGAGTGAGCAGGGCTTGCCTAGAAAATTGTTCTGAAAGTAGTTTAAGTAGGAGAAGAATAAACAGACTGCACATGTGTATGAACAACAGCTTCAGGGAAAAAAGCTAAATATAATTCAGAATGTGAGTACAATGTCAGCACAGGAAAACGTCAACATATATATGTGTAACATAAATACAAGAATTTTCATAAAAGAAAAAAATTCAGGATTCCTAACAGTATTCAGATAAAACCTCACTTATAATGAGTCTAATATAAGTCACTGTTATAAAAAGCTATCTACACAACATATCTGATACATAAAAAGCATACAATTTTAAACAATAATCACAAAACACTGTATTGTGGCACATACAGTTAATGATATAAAAATCTGGAATTATATGAAAATAAGTCTTGAGAAGGATAGAGAGAGAGGTTTGTACTTTCTCTTGACAACGGTCTTACCCACTGTTAAGAAAAATTGGAAATACTAGATATAATACAAAGGAATAACTTCACATCCTTTCAATGTCATATTGGACCATTTCCTCACAGACTCACCTAAAGACTATTTAATTCTATATGAAGTAATAAATGTCAGATTTTACTATTTATTACAGATTAGGATTAGACTTTGTTAAGTTACATGTTAACTTGTAGATCTTTTCTACAGTTGGCTCTACAGTTACGATTTTATTGCCCGTTGGACATTAACTATTCATGTACCCAACATAGTGATGGTAATCCAACATTCTTTCTTGAATTCCTATCTACACTCAGTCTCTTGAATCTTCATTCAACTAGCTTTACCATTCTCCTGATTCCTTCTTTATTTAATCAAATACATCTTTCATATATGTTTATTCTGTATTTGAATTTAAGTCATGGTTTTTTGCTTTTGAAAATTTTACTTTCAACATTACTAACTATAAAGTACAATTTGGGCTTCACATCAATGGGGAAGCAACATTTCTTTTTTTTTTTTAATTCTATTTATTTATTTGACAGAAAGAAAGAGAGATCACATGTAGGCAGAGCAGCAGGCAAGGGAGAGGGGGGAAGCAGGTTCCCCGCTGAGCAGAGAGCCCAAAGCAGGGTTCAATCCCAGGACACTGAGACCATGACCTGAGCTGAAAGCAGACACTCAACCCACTGAGCCACCCAGGCGCCCCTGGAAAAACAACATTTCAATTTTAATTTCTGCCATCACCAATAACATTCAAGGCTAATTTACTTTCACTATTCCACAAAGGACACTACCAATGCAAACACATTCTCAAAAAAGAAAAGTTCAAATGATTCATACCAGTATTTCTTTACATTGAAACTAACTTATGAAGATTTGATGAGAGTAGGCCATTAAGGAAAGTAATTTAACTCAATATTTATTTGTTTAGAAACACTAAAATAAGCATCTAAAGTAACATTTATGTTTCAATTAACAGAATCACACTTATGCCCCCTCTTTTGTCACTTTCAGAAAAAGAATCTTTGGTGCACAGTTGAAATGCATTGAGAGGAAAGTACACATATTAGAAAACTGACTTTAAGAAAAGCTAGAAATCAGAAGTTAATAAAATTTGTTACAGTAAAAGACCTATAGTCCAAAATGTAGGAGGAGAAAGGTTACTTGACTGAAAGAATTATGTTTCTCATGGTAAATCTGTTCATTAGTGGGCTTATAACTGAGGTTATATTTTTAATGATTGAATTACTATAGATATTAATAATGTGGCCCTGTCATGCTCTGTTCACCACAGGGAGGACATAAACTCTAATTTTCCAGTAACAAGTTGCAAATTGTTCTGACACATTTATCCTCCTCCAGCTACTCCCCGTCTAAACCATTTTTTTAAAGATTTTATTTATTTATTTGAGAGAGAGAGAGAGAGACAGCAAGAGCAGGGGTAGGGGCAGAGGGAGAAGTAGACTCCGACTCCCAGCGAGCAAGGAGCCTGACGTGGGGCCTGATCCCAGGATCCTGAGATTATGACCTGAGCCAAAGGCAGATGCTCAGCTGACTGAGCCACCCAGGTGCCCCTTCTGAACAATTTTTAATCGTGTTTTATTACAGTGTAGCTTAGAGGTTAAGACAAGTAGTCTGTGTGGGTTCCCATCTTCGCTCTACCTTGGGTAAGTGTATGAGTTTCCTGTTATTGATGTAACAAATGACTACAAACTTGGTCACATGAAACAACATGAATTTATTATCTCCTAGTTTGGGAATTCAAAGGTCCTAAAATTAAGGTGCCGGCAGGAGCTGCTTTCCTTCTGAAGTTTCTGGAAGATAATCCCTTTCCTCCTCTTTCCTAGCTTCTAGAGACCATCCACGCTCCCTGGTTCAGGACTCCTTTCTTCGTGTACAAGACTCCTATCATTGCATCTTCAACTCCCCGACCTTGTTTCTGCTCTCCTTCCCTGACTGATGCTCTCACCCCCCTCTCATAAAGACCCTTGTGATTACACTGGGCCCATCTGGATAATCCAGGCTACTTTCCCTATCTCAAGATCCTTAATTGAATCAAACCTGGAAGTGCCTCTGTCATATAAGGTAACAAGAGTCATATAAGGTAACTGAGCATTACTCCCTCTATGACACAAGGTACCTAAGCCCTTTGCTTGTTTCCTGTCTGTAACATGGGAATAATAATAGTATATCCTTCACAGGATTATTGTAGGAATGTATATCTGTATAATTTTTGGAAGACTTGCCAGCACATAACTACAGCTCAATGAACATTAACTACTACTAATGCTAACGTTATTATTTCCTATTAGAACACTGGGCAGGCAAAGAGGCACAGGAGAGAGTTTAATAAATACATCTGTGTGTATTTATTTTAAAAAGTAAACTCTTTAAAAAATAATGAATTTCTGAAGAGCATGAGAAGTGCTCAATTATCAATGTCACGGGCCAGGCTATGCAGCAAGAATGATTTTGAGCCATCTGTGGGTTCTGTGGCTTTCTTCTCTGTCTGTCAACTAATGCCTGAGCTGACTCACCATGGCGATTGTCAGTGACCTGAATCCTCCTCAGGGAATACCTCCGTCTCAAATCTCCTCATTTACAGCAGGCAACAGGGAAAGGAGAGACTCACAAAAACTGCAGGCCCCACTCTCCTATCAGCAACCCCAGGAAAGAGGGAAAGACTGCTTTATTTGCATGGTTCAGAAATACAATCTCCCGTGGAATGAAGAGTTTTCCCATACAAAATATTCAAATTTCTTTCAGGGAGTTGCGTCCGAAGTGACATTGCTGAAATGTGTGTTCTCTGCACCTTTCTGTAAGCACATATTTATGGTGAGCTCCCTGTGAGCAGTGGAAGGCACAGGAATGCATAAACCCGAAGCACCTTTTTTTTCTGTCAAGGAGCTTCCATTTTAATGGGAAAGATGCACATCCCTGAGATGTGATTTTTCATTCCAGTGCTTGGAGCTTTGCTTTCTGCATCGGTGCTGGGTCCGAATGATTTCTAGCAGGTACAGGAGTTGATCCACTCAGCCTCAGAGAAAGATGTCAACTAAATTGCAGATGTGCCTCTGTGAGCAGCAAACAGTTCCCCTAACCTCTGCATATTTCACATAAACGCAGTCCTCGTTGTAATATCTACCACTTGACTTGGTATCCCTCCCTCACACCTACATCCTACCCCTGCTCCAGAAGTTTGAGACTTTGCAAAATGTGAGGTTGCGATCTGAAAAAGTGATGCCCTCCCCCTCTTCCCCAAGTGGATTACTAAGTAACAGTAATGGCCGATGAGCAGAAGACAGCGTGAGGACTACCTGACCAGAAGGACAAGAAGGTTAAAGAAACCTCTCCCCTGGAAATGAGTAACCTCCTTGCAGGTTGAACTGTACCATGGAAAACAAACATGTTTATCTGCGCTGGAGACGATATGTGCAGAAAATTGTGGAGGCGGTGGCGGCTTGCCCCTGCAAGGTGTTTTGGGGAGAAATTCGTTCTGTGAATTCAACTGTGAATCATCGCTGCATCACTGATGAGGTCAGTTGGCTAAGAAATGTGAAAGAGACAAATTGGAATAGAAAATGCATGAGCTGGAAAACAAATCCTTGAAAAACAGAAAACTGACTTTATTAAAGGTCATGAAAGAGCCCCTAAAAAAGACACGAGCACCTTCTATCAATTCTGTGGGAAGCACCCCAAAAATATAAAGAGAGAAAAACTGCTCTAAGTGGAGAAAGATCAATGGACCAAAACTCTTCTGCACTAAACAAGAAGTTGGTCTCCAGTACTGAGCACACAGCTTCTTCATCTGAAAATTACCACCTGTGAATTTCTAAACAAACAGACGTCCAATTTTGACTTCTAAAAAACATAAATCAGACTGAGTCACCGTTAAACTATTACATGGTGAAATATGAAAGCAAGAGCAGGATATATTGGTGCTTGAGATCTGCATTACTGAACTGGGTTTTGAGGAGATGGCGAGGAGAGAGACCAAGCACTTGCGAAATCAACAGGAAATGGGTTGTACTATTTTTTGCATAGTAGCATCAAGGAACACAGAATGATTTAAGGGACTCTTAAGTTTAAAACCAACCAAAATTAATACAATAAAAAGGAAGAAGATACGGGATCAAGGGCAGCACGTAACCACCGAGAAAAGGTGACTTTACTATCACAGTTTTAAATAGACTGAATTAAGATCAGTGATAACACTCTAGGAGGTTATAGGAACAAACAAGATCACTGCCACTTAAGTATCCATCTAAATTAACCTTTTCAATAGGTTTGAGATGGGTAACATCTACCACATCAAGGACCCCTGACTGTGTTTCTGGAGGACATAAGCTATATTTCTGTTTCTCATATTTGTAAATTTTGTAATGAGTGCCACAGGAGTCTCTTAAATGCTGAGTCTCAATTTCCTTATTTGGAATACATGGAGAAAACTTCCAATTTCTCATGCCACACAAAAAGCTGTGGGTTTCAAGTGCAAGTATCGAAAAGCCTCATTTATTATATATTTCGTATGCCTTTATTATCATTTCAATAGTAACTAACATTCGAAATCTCCTATGGTCATCTCGCAGTTCTTTAATCAACTGCTACTGTAGAAGTGTAACACATCCGGGGCTTTTTTACATTTATTAAATTTTCAGTTTTTATCGTGGCTAGCTGGATATTTTTCTTAGTTTGTCCACACAGCACATAGTCACTTTACGTTTACTGTGCCGAGTCCTACATGAGGAGCTGGTTTTACAACAGTGAACGTCTGGATCCCCCAGTCTGAAGGAAAAGAAAGATATCCAGCAACTCATCCCACATGCACAGATACATTTACAAACTCTAAGTGGAGCATGAAGGAAAAGGGCATGGTTGTATGGCAATTGTGAACAGGGAGACCTAAATTAAGCTTTGATTGGGGACAATATCTTTGAGGAAATGAGACTTACTCTGAGGAGATGCCCACCTTTGTAAATGTCTAGGGTCAGGAGGGAAAGAGGAGGTATGGGGAAGGGGGTGTATGAGTCTGGGAGAGGGTGAGGAAAGGTGGGAGGATGGAGACTGGCTAGGGCGGGGCGGTGGCATGAAGGAGATGGGAGAGGTCCACAGATCACCTGACCCTGTGGAAGGCTGGTTCCAGGTTTGGTTTTTTTTTTTTTTGGTTCCAGGTTTGGTTGGGACAAATCTATTTTGGTTTTGTCCTTCACCCTAGGACGTAACAACCGGTCCTCAGATGGGTCTTTACTCATAACGCAATGACCTCTGGCTTGTCAGTTAAAAACCTAAGATGTTTAACAAGTCCCTCTAGATTGGCAGGACTGATTTTTTTTTTTTCCCAGAGGCATTCCTCCAGGCACTAGGTAGATGCTAAAGTCTTTGCCACCTGACCTCTCCCATCCTGCTTTTGCCTGGCTCCTTGCTATCTCATGTTGGGCATGTGTGGTTTTAGAATCAGCCAAGGACTGAGGGGAAATTTCTATGCAGGAGCTGAGACAAGGCCCTCCCTCTCTGAACCCCTCCTTTTCAGGATTCCGCACTCAATTTCTAGCCACTCTGGCAACCTTGAACTCTGAACTCTGCTTCCTCAGCCCAGTAAAATCTGGCTACTTTTTGCTTACACATTATGATGTCTGTGAACTAGGATGTGTTTTTAGGAAAAGGTCAGTTAAATGTGGATCTCCCAGAGTTTGCTTTCCTTCTTTCCAGAACCAAATCTTGTCGATTTCCAACCTGTTTCTGACTTGAACTTCAGAGCCCAGAAGGGTTTTTTTTTTAAATGTATATTTTGTATCCAGTGATTACAACTATAGCAAGATAGCCCAATAAGAACAATTCTGCTAGGAGTGGTACTGAAAAGTATATCATCTTTTTGTGAACTTTTAAAATCATTGTCTTGGTCTATTAATTTATCTAGGATTGTGAAGTGGGAATATGCTAATTCTATTATCCCCTTTTATTACCTGGACTATACCTTCAAAGAGAAATTTTCCCTCATCTTCTACTTGGTTACCCTGAAGTACAGATCACACAGGAAAAATAAGATAAATTCTTGATGTCTCCCTTCATTTATTAATTTTCAAAATAATGAGTTGGTTCCTTCATATCTCTCATAGGTAACCAATTAGATTTTCATTTTTTTTTAAAGATTTTATTTATTTATTTGACAGACAGAGATCACAAGTAGGCAGAGAGGCAGGCAGAGAGAGAGAGGAAGGGAAGCAGGCTCCTGGCTGAGCAGAGAGCCCGACGCGGGGCTCGATCCCAGGACCCTGACATCATGACCTGAGCCGAAGGCAGAGGTTTAACCCACTGAGCCACCCAGGCGCCCCTAGATTTTCATTTTTTAGTACTGTCATGAGCCCATTCACTTAAACCTATTTAATATGTTGCAAAATTGAAGTTACTATTCTTCCTGATGCCATCATATTTCCATTTTTGGTCAGTGAGAGCCTGATCAGTTTTTTAAACTGGTATCTACTAATGTAAGTTGCTCCAGCTTCCAATAGTTTTTACGGTATAAAATGCTTATTTTTATTTTCTTAAGTTGACGTGAGTTTTGTAATTGTTGACTTGCTTCCGTTTATTACATAGAATCCATCATTTTCTCTTAAACAGTCTGGATTTAAGCAAATAAACACAATCGTTTCTATGTTATATGTAGTTCCTCTATTTCCATAGCTCTCTTCTCTTCCAATTTTCTCAGTTGTCCCTGTGTTCTGTGTCTGACTTTCCACAGGCTGCACATGCCACCAGGTTGGTGAGAAAAGCCCTCCTGAGGCTCACTGACCCCGATCCCCCTTCATTCATTCATCTATCGAGAAGATTCATACCCAAGAAGGAACATCTGACTATCGTACAGTATCACGTGCACCTAGTAGGACCACCGGGAGCAGAACGGCTGTTCCGGGAACAGGTGAAAGTGTCCTCTGACCCAAAAGGGACGTGTCAGAGAAATGGTCGGAGACAGTGATTTCTCCACTGAGAAAAGGTGACAAGTACAAGACTTATCTTGGTAGAGAGAGAAAGGCTACACGTGTGGTGATTGCCCCGGGCACTGCGCAAAGATCCCAGGTCTAGAAAAATCATGAAATCACCGCATGCTGGAGAAATGGAAGTGGTTCAGGATGGCTGGACAGCTGGAGGCTGTTGAGGATGAGGGAAGAAGGTCACGGAAAGCAAAATGAGGACATTTATCCAAGAACTAGGGAAGAGGAACTTGGGATTTACACTAAGGGCGATTGTGGCAGCGCTTCATCCACAGTTAGAAAATACCCTCTCCTGAGGCTTCACCGCCACTCCCTCTGGACATCTCCCACAGTCACTTCCACTCTGTTTTGTTTCCCTTCCCTGCCTCTGTTTACCATGGTTTACCTTCCTTCGGGACATTTCGTAGAGTAGTATTTCTATACCAGCAAACATTTTCTCTTCTTTTTCCTTCTTCCCCAAGTTATTTCCTTACCCACATCTCTTGTCTAGCTCTATAAACATGTTCACGGCTGCTATGGCCAAGACATCTGAAATTTATACTTTCTCTTTGAACCCATAAAATTTAGCTTCTCCTTCTCTCATTACTCAGGAAACAACTTCCAAGTTTTCTGACATAAAAGTAGAACATGCCCTTTGATATGGATTTTCCATTCACTTGATGTTCCTTCATGACAAGTTATGGCCCTAACTCACCTGGACAGAGGGTAATAAAATTGTGTGTGGCTCTCACAATAGCCACGGTCCCTGCAATATTCACAGGAGCAACTTGCACCTGTAATTTCAGTGAACACAGGCAGGAGGCCCGGGTGGGGGTATCGGCATAAAAATGCATGTTACCTGAAAAGCGGGGTAAAGGATCCACTTTAATTATCATAGAAATGCATCTCTCCTTTTCAACGACATGAGTAGTTGTCCAAAGACAGCACTTTTTACTTTTATTCTTAACAGTAATGCAGTAAGTGAGAAGTCATGATTTAATAACAACAATACTCACATAGGTTCCAATTATCCACCTTCGCATGAGAGCATTTACAGTTCCAACCTGCTGTATTCCCCAGGCTGGCCTTCAAGGAGCCAACAATGGAATTAATGATCTCCCCTGTGCCCTCTCAGAGCTCTTCACTTTCCACTGGCCCTCCCAGCATGGCGCCACTTTCCAGATGCTTGTTCCAGTCTGATAAGTCAGGGACCCTCCCATGCAATCACTAAGCTCTCTTAATTCAACATCCTTGGTACATTTGAGTCTGATTTGAGACAGGAGAACCCTCTCTCCTGACTGCTGGCCCTCTGGTTTGAGGCCCCACTGTCACTGCGCACATGAGACTGGAAGCCTCCCAACGGAGCTGCCGCCTCCAGTGTGTGCGCCCTCACTTTCAGCCTGTGTGACCACTCTCAAAAGTAAACCGATCTTACGAGCAATTCTCAGCTCTGTGCTTGATCGGGGTACACCCCCGCCCCAGGCTCCCATGTGAAATTATCTGCATTTTGGTTTCAAATCTCTTGCTATAAACGTTCTTGTATTAATCTCAATTCATCAACCACTTCATTCCTCACTTCCTACATTCAGGCTACAATATTTTACATTGAGTTTGTATAATTCTTATGACATTGCCTCTTCTGACCCCTGGGGTCAAACTCCCCATGTTAGTTGCTGTAAATGTCTGTTTTCACATGTACTCATGCACCCCCCCCAAACCCCACAGCTCCCTTTCTCTCACTGACATTAATAAGCAAGTTGAGAGCCAGCTCTGTAGGGTCCCCATAGACCCCTGCCACAGCTGTCACACATGGTGGTCTTGCAGGTTACCTTGGCAACACATACATTGCTTTTTTTTGGCTTTTATTATACAGTACTATAAATTTTGTTTTGAGTTTTATAACTTTGTAGCATTTTAGATAATGTTGCATTTGTGCTTTTTTGCACAGAGTTGAAGAACTATATTGAATAAACCTAGGGTTAAAATGCAAAAAATATTATATATAACAATAATTTCCAATTATTGAAATACAAATCAAAACCACAATGAGATATCACCTCACACTAGTCAGAATGGCTAAAATTAACAAGTCAGGAAACAACAGATGTTGGCAAGGATATGTAAAAAGGGGAACCCTTCTACACTGCTGGTGGGAATGCAAGCTGGTGCAGCCACTCTGGAAAACAGCTTGGAGGTTCCTCAAAAAGTTGAAAATAGAGCTACCCTATGACCTGGCAATCACACCACTGGGTATTTACCCTAAAGATACAAATGTAGTGATCCGAAGGGGCACGTGCACCTGAATGTTTATAGCAGCAATGTCCACAATAGCCAAACTATGGAAAGAACCTAAATGTCCATCAACAGATGAATGGATAAAGAAGATGTATATATATACAATGGAATATACAATGGAATACTATGCAGCCATCAAAAGAAAAAGAAATCTTGCCATTTGCGATGACGTGGATGGAACTAGAGGGTATTATGCTGAGTGAAATTAGTTAATCAGAGAAAGACAATTATCATATGATCTCCCTGATATGAAGAATTTGAGAGGTAGAGTGGGGGGCTTGGGGGATAGGGAAGGAAAAAATTAAACAAGATGGGATCAGGAGGGAGACAAACCATAACAGACTCTTAATCTCACAAAACAAACTGAGGGGGGCTAGGGGTGGGGGGGGTAGGGAGAGGGAGGTTGGGTTATGGACATTGGGGAGGGTATGTGCTATGGTGAGTGCTGTGAAGTGTGTAAGCCTGAAGATTCAGACCTGTACCCCTGGGGCAAATAATACATTACATATTTATTAAAAAAAATAAAGAAATAAAATGAAATGGAAAAAAGATAAAAAAATTTCCAATTGTTAAGAAATATACATTATTAAAATTTATCCCTATACCCAATAGCTAGTAGAGTTCTCTTTCAGCAAGTGTCAATAAGTACTTAATTGGCGAATGCGTGTATGATTCATAGAGCTGTCAAAAGCACAGGCTTTAGAAAGTAATGGATGAGGGCGCAAGTCAGAGAGAAGTCAAAGGAACCTGTTCCTCAACAGTCACATCCAAGGGGACACCATGAGGGTACTTTCGTTGTGGAAAAACAGTACCAACAATCTTGTTCAACTATTGTTGAATTTACATCCCAGACTGAAGGTGGATTAAGTGTGTATGATGGGGAAAATGGCTTCATATTTCTAAGACTCTCTTAGGTACTTGATTTTTAGGATTAAGTTAGAATGCCTATAAAAACTCTACCTGACAGAGAGTAAGTGCTCAAGAACTGTTAGCTATGTTTATACTGCGATAAATGAATATTTCGCAAGGCGCATGCTCCGAGGAAGGAGAGAATGCAACTATAAATACAAAGCACTGGAAATTTGTTTTGCTAATTATCCACCGTGTAGCATGGGCTTTGCTAAACTCTGTGATCCAAAGACAAAGAAGACGGACTGCCCGGGTTCTACATTCCAGAACTGCACTTTGGGGTGGGATATGTTTTTAAAGGATGATCTTATTCAAATGGATCCTTGCAAAGGAGGCGCTAACCCATGATAGAAGCGGCTACGCTGAAGCGGTGAGGCCAAGAGATTGAACGGGCAGACAGTGAGAAGTGGGCTGCCCATGGCTCCTCTCTGGGATTTAACAGCTGGACGGAGCCTGAGCTTGCCGTTGGGCTCTGGAGTCAGGCAGTCCTGGCTGCAAACCCAGCTCAGTCACTTCCCATCAGTGTGGCTCGAGCAAGCCAACCGCCCTGAGCTTTTAGCCACCGTGTTTGCAAAATCAGAGAACAGAGTAGTTATACTAAAACATGTATCGAGACTTCTAAAAAAAAAAATTATAAACTACCTGTTAATAGAATGTTAGACATATAATAAGCACTCAAGAAAACATTGCTATTTCCAGCATTAAAAAATTAATACTATTGGGGGAATGTCTGGGTGGCTCAGTCAGTTAAGTGTCTGTCTTTGGCTCAGATCAGGATCCCAGGGTTCTGGGATCAAGCCCCACATCAGACTTCCTACTCAGTGCAGAGTCTACTTCTCCCTCTCCCTCTCCCTCTGCATTTGTCTCTCTCTCTCAAATAAATAAATAAATAAAATATTTTAAAAATTACACTATTAACATTAGTATTACTGCCATGATGATGATGATTATTATTATGATTGATATGCGTACTGTGATCACTATTCTGTAGGCCCTGGCAGGAACAAAAGGCTGGTCAGTTGACCGTTGATGCTGGGATGGGGGCGGATCGGGTGCTGGGAACGTCACCAACCAGTGCAAGGAGACCTATAGTCTGTACACCATGGTTTGTGTATCTGACAGAGTTTAGACAACGTCAACAAGTTGCCTGCCCCCTGCATGACATGCCTTCCCTCCCTGCAAATAAAGTGAACCAGAACCTAACTGGACTTACATCAAAAAGTGATAAAGTGTATGTGAAAAAAAGCTTTCATGGCTAAAAAATAAAGGTTCACTAGAGGAAGAATGATAGAGAAGAACCGAACAGTCCTGGGCTCTTTTCCAGATTCTTCCGTGTGTTAGGCGTGAGATGCTGGGCGAATCACGGAATCTGTCCAAACCTCAGACTGCTCATCTGATAATTGTAGATCATATTAACTAACTCACTTTTCCATAATAAAAGAGCATCGAACAGGATGGTGTGGCTTGAGGTAGGCCATCAATAACTCTTAGGCCCCTGCCCCACAAAAAGATACAGTAAATCGCTTCGTGAAGAAGAGACTAAGTGAAATCTGTGGTTTCTATCATTTTTTATGTGAAAGTATTTCAAACACATTTTACATTTTGGCAGAGGTCTTTACCTTTTCTATGAACTTATGCTGAAGGCACAGCACGTGTATACGTGGGTTATGTGGTGTATGACTTTTAGGCTGGAGAGACATTCTTCCAAGTCCTGACATCTGACTGCTCATACTAACTGCAACACCACATCTTTTATTAAATTCGGGGTGCCTAAGTGAAACATCATCAAATATAGTCCATGGCAGGGAAACTTTGATATTTGAAAGTCGGAGTCTAGTTAATAATATTAGATTTGGGTAAACGGATTCACACATGTCTCTAAGCAGGTATCTGTGTCTGTTTATCTCTGTATGGACCGATCTATCTATAAAATGCTGCCACATCGGATTTAAAATATAAAGCCAAATGCTAAAGTCAATATGGCCATGTATGGGCACAAAAAAAGCTTTCCGCAAAAATCATTCCTGTTTTTTTATCTCTTTACATAGCTATAAAGTCAGTTTCAGCATACAGGGTGGCTTTCAAAACATCTCCTCTGAAACCTATGCCGGTGTGCTGGATAAACAACCACTTACTGTATGCACATCCGAACACCTCGATCCGCATTCCGATTCTGCCCCGGGGGTTCCACTCTAAAGGGATGAAGCGCAGAAATCGGGCTTTGATAGAAGGCTGGAGTCTATAGTACACAACACTGTCTGCATTTGCATTTCCTGAAAAGCCCTAAAAGAAAAGGGAAGGAAGGAAATCAATGCATCTGGAGAATATCCATCTCACCCTGTGACCTCGAATGTCAACGAACAATGACTAACGTACTTTTTTCCTGTAAAAATTGGCTACCTGCTTTAAGAAAATCATATTAGCAGTTACACGGTAAAGCCCCCCCCATCCGCAGATGGTACGATTGCCCAGGCTTCTCTTTATAGTGAGAGTAGCTGAAATTCCACCTTCCCCATTAAACCAGCTTTCAACCGTTTCAACCTTTCAACCTCAATAAACTTTGTTTCTTTTTTTTAAATATTTTCTTTATTTATTTGACAGACAGAGATCACAAGTAGGCAGAGAAGCAGGCAGAGAGAGAGAGGAAGGGAAGCAGGCTCTCTGCCGAGCAGAGAGCCTGATGCGGGGCTCGATCCCAGGACTCTAAGATCGTGACCTGAGCCGAAGGCAGAGGCTTAACCCACTGAGCCACCCAGGTACCCCTAAACTTTGTTTCTATAAAGTTCAGATTAAACTTAAAAGGTATTAACATTGTGAACAGCACCCAAAAAATTTGAGAAAATCTTCTTCCAGTATTTGAAAAGTAGGGTCTGATTCAGCAAAGAAGTTGCCTGTATCACTGATGAATGATAAAACTTAGGACGTTTCTGTTGTTTCATTTTCTCCTCTTATTACCATATACAAAAGTATCTCCCAGCACTCCATTCAGAACACTCTGATATAGGGATGCCTGGGTGGCTCAGTTTGTTAAGTGGCTGCCTTCGGTTCAGGTCATGATCCCAGGGTCCTGGGATCGAGTCCCACATCCGGCTCCTGGCTCAGCAGGGAGCCTGCTTCTCCCTCCCACTCTGCCTGCTTGTGCTCTCCCTCTCTGTTAAATGAGTAAATAAAACCTTAAAAAATTATTTTAAAAAAAGGAACACTCTGATATATACTGTTCAACTTCACGGAGCTGCCAGATACGCACATTAAGAATTGCTACACATCAAAGTTATTTAATAAAAAAATAATAAAACCAAAGCACCTGTATTTTAAAAAACGGTTAAGGGAAATTGGAAGCAATAATAATTTGGAAAGACCTACAATTAGACTTACAGCCTCTAGAATTTGAAAGCTAGAAAGACTTTGAGAATGATGCTAAGCTAGCACAAAGTGCAGATGAGGGAATTAAAGGTCAAAGAGGTAGAAAATAAGGGCATCTGGGTGGTTCAGTTGGTTAAGCATCTGCCTTCAGCTCAAGTCCTGATCCCAGAGCCCAGGGATCAGGCCCCTCAGACTCCCTGCTCAGCGGCAAGCCTGCTCCTCCCGCTCAAATAAATAAATACAATCTTAAAAAAAAAAAAGGTATAAAATGACCTTCCGGTGTTTGTAAAACTACGTAAGGTGGGACCCAGAGCTACCTTCCTTCCACCAGAGCAGGGGGCATCTGCCTAACACAGAGCTCGCTGCAAAACTGACGCGGGACAGCCCGTACCATCAGAGCCACCGCTTACACCTTCACGCCCAAGGGAAAATGTTAGAGGGAAGCAGAAGTTGTTCTCAGTAATTTGTATTTTTTATCTCTTCTTTTCCTTCTCTGCTACCCATCCTCCCTTCCTCTTACTTCTTTTTCTCCTTCTCCTTCTCCTCCTCCCGCTTGTTTTGTGTATTTATCCCCCCTCTTCTGCAGCAGTCAGCATATGCCAGAACAAAAGGAGCGATCTATTCAGGCTCTTGGTAAGTCTGCGGACCATGACTGGGCCAGCGCATAAGGTCAACCTCATGGACGTTGCACAAGGTGAAGGTCAATACGTTAGGAATACCAACACACAGGGAGCCTGCTCATTTCCCCACTTTTCTTTCTAGTTTACAAATATCCCTTTGCCAGCATTTCCCAAAACACTTTTTTAAATGTTTGGTGTTTCATAGTCAAATTGATCTGAATTGATTCCCCTTATCAATCAGTTCCCTACCTGCTGCCCCCCCGCCCCCGCTCACCCCGCCACCAACACCCCAGGCACCCAGGTCTCAGGCTCACGTACCACAGGCCCTCCGTGATGGTACTTCCAAATGATACCCAAAATCGGGGCCTCTGTCTCCACCTCAGCTAGGACCACCCAGCTCCACAAAGCATTACCTCACCTGAACTGCCCCAGTGACCTGCTCCTCGCCTTCTCTGTTCCCCTGCTCCCTGTCACCATCCCCATCCACAGGCCCCCTCTCTTCCCCTCTGAGCAGTCGGAATATCTTTAAGGGCAAGTTAAACGGCGTCGCCTATACCAACCTAGAACAAAATCCAAGCTCCTTATCAAGCACACAGTCCTTGACAACGCCCTCCATTATGCTTTCACCATACTATACCCCCTTGGAACAACCAGGCTCAGTCGGGCTCGGAGCCTTCGCAGCCGCTGCGCATACTACCCTGAAAGTTCTCTGTACAACCAGTCCTCTTGACATTTCAGGACTTGGTCAAAATATGACCCCCTAAGTCTGACCCTTTCTGACTTTTCCATGACCTTTCTCCATAGACCTTCAGGGGCCTCCATTCACAGTACCTAGAACATGACTTAGCTCGAATTGGTTCACAATAAAATATTTGTCAGATGTGTACATTTGGGAAAGACTGTGCTAAAAACAAAATAAAATTCGGCAAGTTTCTTGATCACAGACCCTCTCAGAGCATGTCAAACGTGGATGTGCATATGTGCTTTGTATATCCCATGATCGAGACAGTCATCCTATTAGGCCCACATTCCTACCTACTGTTTCCTACAACACAAATAAGAGAACACTGTTTAAACCCACAGATATTTTACCTCTGATAACCAGACCCTTCTAGAAAGCCCCATTCCTTCCACTAGTCAAAATTTTATACTCTGGGCATTGGTGTGTGTGTGTGTGTGTGTTTCCCTGCTCTTCAAACCAGGGTGATGTGCAACCAGAGAAGAGGCCCTGGTCCATCACCATTCAATCCTAATCAGACCCTCTTACACTTCAATTCTCTTTTCCCGGGTGCCACTGGCAGGCTAATACAATTTTGATTTCTTTCAGTGAACAGCTAGATGATGAATCAGATAACCCCCCCCAAAGATCTCACATTTTTCCAACATTAATGTACGTTCACAGATTTAGACAGATGCCACTATGATGATCTCAACATCTTAAGGGGTTAGGAAAAAAGATGCATAGTGGCAGTGGCAACAGACAGGTAAGTGGGATGGGGAGGTCTACCAATGGCAATCCTTCACATTTTACCTGATCGATTTATGAGTTATTTAAATTTTAAGAACATAAAGAAGAAATATACGGTGCTTAGCTTGTATATGTAATAAAAACATCTTGGCACATTCAAAATTTTAAGCAGATTTTTCTTACAAAGGGCAAGGTAAATTGTGAGGTAGAGGGTAACGGATTTTTAGCACTATCCAGCCATAGCTGGACTTTAAAAACTGAACATATATTAATTGTATAATAATTAGTAAAATGAAGTAAGATGGAGACATAAGAAGTGTGTGTACACAGTGACAGAGCAGGCATTATTTCATAATGCTCTGAGTACCTCAAATTTAACTTTCTAGTATCAAGGTCATTGGGGGAATATGCACCATTATTATTAATTAAATATTATTTAACTGAACTGGAATATATGTCTTGTCTTGCTCCCCATGTTGAAATTTTTTCAATACATAAGATAACAAAGATTCTGCTGTGGAATTCTGCATTTAAGGGGCATTCAGTGTTCATGAATGAAGCGTGGGGTTGATGTTACATTACTTTGTAAGTTAACAGTTCTAGGCATATTATCAGGTTTCAAATGTATTTCCTTTGCCTGAGAGATATTTCTCAATTTGATGTGAAGATTTTTTTTTTTTAAGATTTTATTTATTTATTTGACAGACAGAGATCACACAAGTAGGCAGAGAGGCAGGCAGAAGCAGAGGGAGAAGCAGGCTCCCTGCCAAGCAGAGAGCCCGATGCGGGACTCGATCCCAGGACGCTGGGACCACGACCCGAGCCGAAGGCAGCGGCTTAACCCACTGAGCCACCCAGGCGTCCCAAGATTTTTTTTTGATACCATCACAATTCATAAAAGAACGCATGGATTTAGGGGCACCTGGGTGGCTCAGTTGGTTAAGCATCTGACCCTTGATTTTGGCTTGGGTCCTAATCTCAGGGTTATGGGATCAAGCCCAGTGTCAGGCTCCAGGCTCGGCGCAGAACCTGCTTGGGATTCTCTTCTCTCCTTCTCCCTTGCCCCCTCCCCCTGCTCATGCTTTCTAAATAAATAAATACATAAATAAAATAAATCTTTTAAAAATAAAATAAATTTCTAAAAAGAACACATGGATTTCAATTGTTCTTTTAAAAACATAATTTTACTATGTGGCTGTTTGTCTTCCCTTTTATTATATAGACTCTGAATTCTGGTGTCTGTCAGAATTACCTGAGGAGCTGTTTAAAAATGCAGTTTCTAGCTCCTGCACCTCATGCACTAAATCTGTGAGGAGGCCCTGGAATCTGCATTTCTAATGCATACCAAGCCCATTTGTGCTGTTGGTCTTTAGCTGGCTTTGAAATTTTTTCTGGCTTGTGGATACACCATGCTCTTTTCTCCTCCCAACATTAAGGCAAAACTTTTCAGGGAAGGAAAAGATTTTAGAAGAAGGGTTCACCTGGGCTAACCTCCAAAGAGAGAAATAAGGAGCAAATGTGTTCTGGTATCAACCTAAAGATCTTCAGTGTGTCTCGGTATCAGGTGCAGAAGAACTATGTTATGTTGCTGCAATATTTCCATCAACCCTGTAGAGTAGTCATTCTTGTACCCACTTTAACGCAGAGGATAATGAAAATCGTAGAGGTTGTGTGCCTAAAGCCACACAGCTAGGAAGTGGCAGAGTAAAGATTTAATCCCAGGCTTTTCTGACCTCACAGCACATAATTTAGCCAAGCTATGAGTAGGCCTCATCTAACAGAACATGAAAGCAAGCCAACAATCCACCCTAAAGGAAGCCTGAAATTTTATTGGAAGCTCCCCCCTGCCTGCTTATTCTCATAATTTAGATTTAAAATCTTTGACACATTGAGAGTAATGCAACTTAGATGATTGCTGAATGTAGCTCTACCAGTTAACATTTATAGACAAAAGTATTGTTCTATAAACATCACATTTTCTCAAAATTATTGGAGTAGAAAAATAAGACAAATATTCGATAATCAATAGGACTCTTTCATAAAATGATAACCTCCTGAAAGACACAGAATGTAAAAGAATATGCCAGTATTTCATCAACTATCTGAAATATCTACAAATAGAAGTATGGTGATGTGTCTTAGGTGACAAAAAAATCAAAGGACTTTAATGGTATTTTTCTTTTCTTTGAGGCTTGATGATTTTCAAACTCAATGAGGTATTCATAGATGATTTAGAAATGTATTTCTAACCAAGGTAATTTATGGAGTTAATGAATTAAAGTTTTTTGCAAGACTTTAAGTATTTCCATAATGATTCTAAAGTTTATGAAGAAGTATAATAGCATTAATCTATTTTATCAATATTAATTGAGCAACTCATCTATGAAAGTCAAGATGCATAAAGGGAAATGCCCATATGGCAGTTCATAGGGGATCCAAAACGCTGCTATAATAAATCAGAAACACGGGACCACTTACAGGTAGTTATACAGCAGGCTACATAATTACATAAAAATTGGTTTCGCTCCCACCAAAAAAACCAGCAATACTAATATAAATTCAACATGACAAGTAGGCGAACATGTAAATCCCCTGACCTCTCCTGCTGTGAGAATTCATGTGACTCACATATGACCTATTTCCAAGTACAACTCATTGTGACACAGTCGCTAACATGCAGACACTAAATGCATCATAATGACATGAGGTCTAATGGAAGTCAGTCCTTTGTTTTATGATGTTGGTTATAAATATTTACCAAGTGTGCCAGTGTGCCTCCCAAGAGGTTGTCTAGTCTAAAAACCAAAAAATGCAAAAGAAAGGCAAAGAAAAAATAAGAACTCCTAAAAAGCAGGGAACTTGTTAACATAAACCCAGATAAGAATAACTTTTAAACATATGTTGAACAAGACTATTGTACCTATATGTATAAAAGCTGATTCTCTCTTGAGTGTGAATGTCATTTATTGTAACAGAGAAACAGCAATGAGAGTACAGAAAGCAGATTCGAAAGTTTTTTTGTGTGTATATGACAAATCTCACATATCAAAATAAGAATATAGAATTTTATTAAATAGAATTATTTCTATCATCCCTCTGAAAATATTCACAATCTTTAAACTATTTATTTGAGGGGATACCAAATTATTGGCAATATTTCACTAAGGCCCATACCTTAGCCATTTTATTAGAATCTGTGAAGACGCCAAGTTGTAAAATACACTGTTTCAGCCCTTTTAGCATAAAAAGGTTTCAATTCTCAAGACAGCAAGATCAAATGGCAAGAGTGAAAAAGTATGTAAAAGATACAACGTTGGCTGTAGTTTGTAACTATTGTTCAGAAATAGCAATAAATTTTTTTATGGAATATATGCAAACAGGCCATTACCCTTAAATTTATATTAGGGTAATAATATATGTCAAATTTAGTGGAAGACTAAGGTTTCATTGAGATGAAAAATAACTTGAGCTTAAAAAAATAATCATATTATGGTTGGTAGACTAGGAAATTCTGAGCAATCCTCCTGCTAGAAAAACTGTACACAATGGAAAACAGGGAATGAAGTGCTAAAAGACAATAAAACATTAAATGTCCAAGATCTGGAAGAAGAAAACTTATGGAAGCGAACCCTATTTTTAAGACCCTTTACTCTTTCTAGGATTGCTGAAGAGAACCTGAGATACGAAGCACCTGAGGATATCTTTTTACAACTTCACAAGGTTAAAGACAAAATTTTAGTTCTAGGTCCCCCAAGGATGAGAATATCCTATAAGCTTCCTATAGCTTAGGATACAGGGTAAGTCAGAGACAAACAACTCCTTATGGGGACTAAAATTCAGTCTCCTGTCTTCTCAATAATTTTAAGATGGTCAGAGATGTCTAGTGCTCATTTCTACCTGCAGAACCCAATGTAATTACACTCTGTAGAAAGATATCCTTCTAGGTCGCAAATTGTTCATTCTTCAAACATGATGTCCTATACGCAACAGAAAGTAGTAATGCAGCAGCAAAATCTGATCTTAAAAGGAAACTCAGAGAGATGGGGCATGGAGATGGCAAAGTCAGTTAAGTGTCTGACTCTTGGTCTTGGCTCAGATCACGATCTCAGTGTTATGGTGGAGCCCTGTGTCGGGCTGCTGAGCATGGAGCCTGCTTGAGATTCTCTCCCGCCTCTCCCTCTGCCCCTCCCACTCATGCTCTCCAGCTCTCTCTCTCAAATAAATAAATAAATCTTTTTTTTTTTTTTTTTAAGGAAATTCAGAGTCTTGGATACACAGGCACATATATTAGTAAACAGAAAAAACAATAGCTCTGTATTTAAAGACCTTGGACATCATTCTTGGTCTCTATATGAGAAAGCTACACAAACTTAAAATCATGGCCTTTCTAAGACCTATCAGAACACTGAGGTTACACGCAATATGGACTAGATTGTGTCCTTCCAAAATTCATGTTGAGGCCCTAATCCCAACATGACGTTATCTAAAAGTGGGGCCTTTGGGAAGTAATTAGGTTTAGACGAAGTCATGAGGGTGAGGCCCTTCTGATGGGATTAGTGTCATAATGATGAGAAGAGAGACCAGAGCCAGATGAGGACACAGTGAGAAGGCTTATATCTACAAGCCAGGATGTGGGTTCTCACCAGAAGTGAATCAGCCAGCAACTTGATCTTAGACTTTCCAAATCCCATGACAGTAAAAAATAAATCTCTGCTGTTTAAGCCTCCCAGTCTATAATATTTTGTGACAGCAGCCTAAGCTGAATAAAACACATGGCAAACTGCCACCCTGAAATCTGGAGAGACAAGACCATCCAAAGAGTCAGAGCTGAGATCTGTCCACCTACAGCAGAAGCCCCTGGTGCCATAAACTGACAGGGCTGCTTATAGGATAATATTGATAAACTGACAGAGGCTGAGGGTAGACTGGCATGAGAGAGAGAAACTCTTGAGGATCACAGTCTTAGAGGGCCCCCACATTTCTGTAAACTTGACTTCCAGGAACATTTCCATGCTCTTTGTGAAGATCAGAAAAAGATTCCTTCCCAGCTCTGGCAGAGAGAGGGGAAGGTAACCATTGCAAAATATGCCCGGGGTATTCTGTACACCAAAGGCCTACTGTCCAGGGGAAAAGACTTTGCCACCAGAGCCTCATCCCAATTAGGAAAGAACATTCCTACTATACTGGTTTTCCCACTCTCCCTGTCCCACCTAAGGGAACAAATAGTCCTCAGGAGTCAGTAGCCAGGAAAAGAAGTAAGGGGCAGAGGGAAACAAGCCACACCACTAGAGAAACACTAGTGAAGGTCACAGTCCCAATACAGAGACCCACTAAAACACTGACATTTAGCTGGAATATTATAGAATGCTCTCATCTTTCTATCATATCAAAAAAACCTATTCACTTCAGTTCCCATTGCTAGATACAACATGTCCAGATTTCAGGAGAAATTGCAAGGCATGCCAAAAGGCAAGAAAAAAAATACATTCTGCAGAGACAAAACAATCATTGGAACCAGTCTTACATATGTCTCAGATGTTGGAATTATCAGACTAGGAATTAAAAATAACTGTGATTAATATGCTAAGGGTTCTCTTTTTTTTTTTTTTTGCTTTTTTTCCCCATATTATTTCTTTTCAGTGTTCCAGAATTCATTGTTTATACACCACACCCAGTGCTCCATGCAATACATGCCCTCTATAATACCCACCACCAGGCTCACCCACCTCCCCACCATCCTCCCCTCCAAAACCCTCAGTTTGTTTCTCAGAGTCCATAGTCTCTCATGCTTTGTCTCCCCCTCCAATTTTCCCCAACTCACGTCTCCTCTCCATCTCCCAATGTCCTCCATGTTATTCCTTATGCTCCACAAGTAATTGAAACAATATGATAATTGACTTTTTGCTTGGCTTATTTCACTCAGCATAATCTCCTCCAGTCCCATCCACGTTGATACAAAAGTTGGGTATTCATCCTTTCTGATGGAGGCGTAATACTCTGTTGTATATATGCTAAGGGTTCTAGTGGGACAAGTGGACAGCATTCAAGAAAGATGGGTAAGATAAATAGAGAGATGAAAACTCTTAAGAAAGAACCCAAGAGAAATATCAGAATTCAAAAACATTGTGACAGAAATGGAGAAGGTCTTTGATGGGCACATCGATAAATTCAACACAACTAAGGAAATAACCAGTGGGGCTTGAAAATATCAGAAAACGCAAACTTCCTAAATTATAATGCAAAAAAGAAAAATGCAAAAGAGAATATCCAAGAACTGAGGATAACTATAAAAGTTGTAACATGTGCATAAGTGGAATACCAGAAGGTAAAGAAAGAGAAAATGGAGTGAAAGAAATGTTTGAATAATGGCCAACAGATTTTCCAAGATTAATGACAGACACCAAAGTAGACCCAGGAATTTCAAAGAGTAACAAGCAGGTTAGAAATCTGAATAAACTACATACTGAGTCATAACATAATCAAGCTGCATAAAGCCAAAGATAAAGAGAACATTTTGGAAGAAGCTGAGAAAAACAAATGCCTTACATATAGAGGAACGAGGATAAGAAGTATATTGGACTTCTCATCAGAAAACATGCAAGCAAGAACAGAGCGGAGCAAAATATTTAAAGTGTTGAAAGAAGTAAAAATAAACTTAGAACTCCACACCTGGAGAAGTGATCTCTCAAAAGTAAAGAAAAAATAAAAACCTTCTCAGACAAAAACGAACAGAAGTTATTGCTACCAGACCTGCTTTGCAGTATTTAAAGGAAGTTCTTTAGACAAAAGTTAAATGATAGAAGTCAGAAACTTGCAAACAAAAGAAGAGCATTCGAGAAGGAATAAAAGAAGGTACAATAAAATAAATTTTCTTATTCTTAGTTATAAGATGACTGTTTAAAGAAATAATACTAAAAATGTGTTGGGTGATTATGGCATATGGATAAATTAAGTGAATGGCAGCAATATTGCAAGGGATGAGAAGGAGGGACTGGGAAAACTCTAACGTACCTGCACTACTTACTAAGTAGGATAATGTTATTTGAATATGATCTATGGTAGGTAAGGGCAGTCACTAATTTTTTAAAAATTATATCAACATGCAAAGAGATAAAACTGAATAATACAAAATGCTCAAATTCAGATAACAAATCAAAAAGGGGAAAGCAAGAAACAAAAAACCAATGCAACAAATGGAAAATAGTTAAAATATGGCAGATATTAATCCAAACATGTCAATAATCACTTTAAAATCAGATGGTCTAAATACAATATTAAAAGACAGATTGTCAGGGTATAAAGAATGATGAGACCCAACTATATGTTATCTACAAGAAATCTACTTATAGAAATCCACAAAAAAATCCACAATGTAAAGACTAAAATATATTAAAATTAAAGGACAGAGAAAGATATACTATGCTAATGTCAAAAATCCAAAACTAACAAAATTAAAACCAGCAGGTTAATAAAATGGTAGTTAGTAAGAGTTGGTTGTGCATATAAGAATAGTTCAAGAATTGGGAGCTTTCATAAGCCATTACAGGATGGCTTATGAAGGGAACATGAGGAACCTGTTTAACCTGGGCGGTGATTGGTTATTACAATGGGGGTTTCCAGATGGCAGGGGATTGATTGAAAGTGGTTATCTTACACCATCTTTAGGAAGATGACTTAAGTTTCACTTATGTTCATGAAATAAGCTAGATTTAGCTTTGCTTATGGGGCTTAAATGGTTTTGTCTGCTCAGGGAATTTTCAAGTTTGGTTTTCTTTTTGTATTTTAGCCTAACACTAACACTGATCTAAAAAGAACTGGAGTGGCCACATTAATTTCAAACAAAGCAGCCTGCAGGACAAGAAAGATTATCAGAGATAAACAGGCACATTGTATAATGGCAAAGCAATAAATTTTCCAACATGGTGTAATAATCCTCTATGTGTGGCACATAACAACAAAGGGTCAAAATACATGAGGCAAATACTGATAGAACCGCAGGGAGAAATAGACAAATCCATTATTATAGTTGGAGTAGTTGATACATCAAAAAGACAGAAAAGCAGTAAAAATATAGAAGACCTGCATATCAGTATTAGTCAACTGGATCGAATTGACATTTTAGAATATTCCATCCAACAGCAGCAGAAACATCCTCTCAAGATCACATGAAGCATTCACGAAGACAGACTGCATTATTATGTTGGTGCAGCCACTTTAGAAAACAGTGTGGAAGCTCCTCAAAAAGTTGGAAATAGAGATACCCTGTGACCCAGCAATTGCACTACTGGGTATTTACCCCAAAGATACAGATGTAGTGAGAAGATGGGGTATATGCACCCCAGTGTTCATAGAGGAATGTCCACAATAGCCAAACAGTGGAAGGAGCTGAGATGCTCTTCCACAGACAAATGGATAAAGAAGATGTGGTCCGTAGACACAATGGAATATTACTCAGCCATCAGAAAAGATGAATATCCAACATCTGCATCAACATGAACAGGACTGGAGGAGATTATGCTGAGTAAAATAAGTCAAGCAGAGAGAGTCAATTATCATATGGTTTCACTTATTCATGGAACATAAGGAATAACATGGAGGACATTAGGAGAAGGAAGGGAAAAATGAAGGGGGGAGGGGAATCAGAAGGTAGATGAACCATGAGAGACTATGGACTGAAGGAAACAAACAGGATTACAGAGGGGAGGAGGTGGGTCGATGGACTGGCCCAGTGAGGGGTATTAAGGAGGGCCTGTATTGCATGGAGCACTGAGAGCTATACACAAACAGTGAATCATGGAACACTACATCAAAAACTAATGATGTATGGTATGGCAACTAACATAACATAATAAAATAAATATATATATAAAAAGATCATATGAAACATTCAGAAAAATAGGCTGTATTATGAGCCCTAAAACACACCCTCACAAATTTTATGAAAACTGTGAACTGTTTATAAAAACTGTGAACAAAGCACGCTCCCAAACCACAATAGGATTAAACTAGAAGTAAGTAATAGAATGATAGCTAGAAAGCCCAAAAATATTTTGAAATAACCCAAGAGCTAAGGCAGATGTTTCAAGTGAAATTTTTAAAAATTGATCTAAATGAAAATAAAAATATAATTTATCAAAATGTGTGAGATACAGCAGCATTTGTAGCACTAAATGCATACATGGCGGGGGGGAGGGGGACCAAAGACCTCAATAAATAATCTCTATCCTATGAAACTAGAGAATGTAGAGCAATATAAATCTAAAATAACCAGAAGAAAAGAAATAATAAAAATTAGAGCACAAATAAGAGAAATCAAAAACAGGAAAACAATAGAGAAAATTAACAAAATCAAAAGCTCTTTCTCTGCAAAGTTCACTGAAATTGATAAATCCCCATTCATGATGTCCAAGGAAAAGTAAGAGAGAAAGACCCAAATTACCAATGTCACAAGTGGAAGAGAAGTCACTGGTGCTGATCATCCTACTACTATCCCAAAGAAGTTAGAACAATCATAAGAGGTTACTCTGAATAGTTTTTGTTTTTTAAAGATTTTATTTATTTATTTGACAGAGAGATCACAAGTAGGCAGAGAGGCAGGCAGGGGTGGGGGGCCTGGGGGGAGCAGGCTCCCCGCTGAGCAAAGAGCCCAATGTGGGGTTTGATTCTAGGACCCTGGGATCATGACCTGAGCTGAAGGCAGAGGCTTGAACCCACTGAGCCACCCAGATGCCCTGAACAGTGTTTGAAAATTCAGTGAGCAAGCTCTAAATACACAGCAACTTGCCAAAACAGTTGAAAACCAGGAAAATCAGAGTTGCCTATCTCTGTTGGCAAAATTAAATCCATAATTTAAAAATGTTCACATGTGAAAAATTACAGGCCTTGTGAATTTTTCTAAAGATCTAAGGACATTTAAACATTTAGGGACAAAACAACACTGATCTTATATAAACACCTTCCAAAAGTAGAAAAATGGAATGCTTCCCAACTTGTTTTGTGAGGCTAGCCTAGCTTGATATCAAAATCTGACAAGGAACTTTCAAGAAAGAAAATAAAAGCTCATCTTATTCATAAACAGATCCAATTATCCTCTAAAATAGCCGCAAAATTATTGCAGATTACAGAAATAAAGAAAAATTTTTATAGATCATAACTTAATCAAGTTTCTTCCAGGACCATAAGAATTGCTTAATATTTAAAAATCTTTCAAGTTAATTAATCAAACTCAAGAAAATATAATCTTCTAAACAGATGTAGAAAGAGCATTTGATTAAATTCGACATCTAAATGTGATTAAAACTTTTAGCCAAAAAGGGAATTTCTAAATCTGTAAAGGACATCTACAAAAATCTTACAGCAAATCGTCACATGTTAGAAGAAATGCTGAGATCTGCTTTGAGTTTGGGAATCAAAGCTTGTTCTCTATAGACCCTTTCATTCAACATGAAGTGAATATTCTGATTAGGGTAAACAAAAAATTTAACAGGTAATATGGATTGGAAATAAAGAAATAAGCCCTATGCCATTCATAGGTTGCATGATTGTTTATGTAGATGTTTCTTTACTTTATAGCATGTGCTTAGCAAATCCGCTGAATGAAAGTCTATGTATCGATATGGATTGAATTTACACACTTATGAGAATGGCCAAAATCCACAACATTGACAACACCAAATACTGGTGAGGACGCAGAGCAACAAGACCTCTCATCCACTGTTAGTGAAAATAAAAAGGAATAGGAATCACCAAGGTACTCTGGAAGAAAAACAAAGTTGGAGGATTTTCTTGACTGGGTATCAAGCCTCAGAATGTTACAAAAATAATAGAATGTCATATTGCCAGAAGATGACTTAAATGGACCAGTGGAACAGAATAGAGAATCTAGAAACAGATTCAGCCTAAATGCGGAATAGATTTCTAACAATGTTCGCAATGCCAATCAGTTAGGAAAACAACAAAGAAACAGTAAACCGCCTCTTTTAAAAGTGCAGTGCTGGATTGATCAAATACTACACTGGGGGAAGGAGAAGAATTTAAAAAAGAAAAAGAAAGGAGGAGGGAGAAAAAAAAAGGAAGGTTGATCACTCCCTTAAATCGTGTGCAGAAAGGCATTCCAGTAAGATTGTAAAGCTACCTGTGACTAGAGCTAGCAGATGTGCTAGAAGACAGCACAGCTGGATACCTTCACAATCTGCAGGAGGGCAAAGGTGTCTTAAACATGACACGATAAGAAAGGTTGACACATAAGAGGAAAGGTTGACAAATTAGAATATATTAAACTTAAGAACTTCTGTTCATTTATAGATGTTAAAATAGTGAAAAGAGAAGCCAGAGAATGGAAGAACCTATTTTTCAATATATGTGTGTCCAGGATTTACAGAGAACTACAAAGCAATAAGGAAAAATGAGACAAAGAAATACCTAGATGACTAGCAGACCTATGCAATGGGGTCCAGTCTCATTAGTCACAGGACACTGTAAATTCAAACCAAGTGTGAGAGTTCAGCATGCCAACCAGAATAGCTAACATGGAGGGACAATAAAAAGCTAAAATTAAAAGAAAACTGAGAATACCAAGTGTTGTCAAGAATATGGAAGAAATCGGGACGCCTGGGTGGCTCAGTTGGTTGAGCGGCTGCCTTCAGCTCAGGTCATGATCCCAGCATCCTGGGATCAAGTCCCACATCGGGCTCCTTGCTCAGCAGTGAGCCTGCTTCTCCCTCTGCCTCTCTGCCTGTGCTCACTCTCTCTCTCTCTCTAATAAATAAATGAAATCTTAAAAAAAAAAAAAAGAATATGGAAGAAATGGACTTTTCATACACTGTGGTGAAAGTATAAATGAACATGATCTCTATAAAGTTTTTTGCATATTACACTAAAGTTAAACATACACTTATGAGCCAGCAATTCCCCTCTCAAGAGTGCACCCGAGAGGAAAGCAGGCCTTGTGGACCGAAGGCACATGAAGGCTCCTGAAGTGTTATTCAGAACAGTCACCAAATCCAACTCACGTGTCCATTTGGAGAATGGATAAACACACTCAGAAAGACTCATATAATGAGATGCTATAAAATAATGAAAATAAACCAATTGTACCTATACACAAAACATGGATATGTTCCTCGAACCAAATGTTAACCCAGGTAGCCACATGTTTAAAAAAGTATATACTGCATGATTTCTTTTGAATATAATTCAAAACAGGCATTAACAGAAGAGTGAGAACTTTGGGAGAAGAAGGAGATAGTAGTGATCAGGAAAGGGATGAAAGGACGTGTTTGAATTATTGCAGTATTCTTGGCCTAGATAATATTTACATAGGTGTTTTCACTTTTTGATAATTCAGTAAGCTCGGGGTGTGTGTGTAACTTTTGTCTTTTCGGATATGTGTAGTACTTCAATATAAAAAGTTAAATGAGGGGCGCCTGGGTGGCTCAGTCAGTTAAGAATCTGACTCTTGATCTTAGCTCCGGTGTTGAGCTCAGAGTCATGAGTTCAAGTTCTGTGTTGGGCTCCACACTGGGTGTGGAGCCTACATGAAAAAAATGAAGGTTAAATGAAAATAATTATGCTAACTTTGTAAAAGAAATAAGTCCTTAATGCTTTAAAAAATAATCCAGTGAAGACAATCAAGATTTAAATTTGCATGTATTTATCCAAAAGCAAAAAGGGAAGATTCTAAAGAATACTTCATTAAAATTGTATTTTTCACTTTTGTGCTTTTCTATAGATCATTAAGAACACCATGAGAAGTACCTTTCAGCTTCAGATTTTAGATATCATATAATTTTTCATGCATTATACCATAAAGAGCTCCATTAACATCTTTCCTTTTACCATTAATATTACAAAGAATAATGGCATTCTTACGACCATTCCCATTAAAGTAACTATTGTTCACTGATGAAAGAAAACTACTGAGTTTTCTATTAGAAATATTACAAAATTCAAAGTAAATTATTCCTCACCTCTGAATTCTATTAATGTTTTTATACAGTCTTTCTAATATATTGATTGGTGTTCAGAATGCTTCAAAATGCCATTTATTTATTAAATGACTGCTAATCATTTTTCCAAGTACAAACTTAAATGTGTGTTTTAGAAAGAGACAAAAAGAAATCAACCAATTTTTCCAGCAGAGCAAAACAAAATATCCAATTTATTATATTTAATTTGAAAAAGTGAACTGTTTAAAAGCTTGGATAGAGTTCTCACTTTGGCCTCTGAAGCCATTCATTATTTAATATACATTAAATACATTATAGTACTAATGTATATTGTATATACACTACTGTATATCATATACTGTGATGTACATTAAATACTATACACAATATTTAACTGGTGAACACTGATCTTCCCTTAGATTAAAACCTGAACTTTCACAGAAGCTGGTCATTCAGGAGCTGTGTAATCCGGGGTGTGTCTAACTGGAACACTTGGTCCTGGCAGATACAAAGATTAATGAATGGCCTCTGAAGCCTTCTTTTTGAAGTTGGTGCCGACTTTAAATTTTACCAAATATTTTTAGAACGCACAGACTAAAATACAATGTGGTATTATTTTGGGTTGTTTGACCTTCAGAGTCTGTATAATTTGGTCGCACAATTAAAGTTTCATTACACACACAGTCAAAGAAAAGCCTACTTTATTTAGTAATAACGTCATCAGGGAGAAAAACGTGCAGACTTTCTTAACCTATTCTTCACCAGAGACAAGCTCGACTGCCCTCTGGGAGCAGAGGATGAGTAAATGCAGGCAGCAGACGCTGGGTTAGAGAGGCTGGCACAGAAGTGTTTTTATTTCAATCAATAATAACACCTGCCTACCTGCATTGCCTTTTGAAACACTGCCAGATGTAACAAAACAACAAAACAAACCAGTAAATGGCTCCATACCCATGGGTGCCTTGATATAGATAAATGGAATAAAGAACACAGAGAACTTAAGTGCCTTAATGCATGTGCTCCATTTTTAATGCTAGGATGTCTGAGATTTGGAAAGTATTTCCTCTACTCAACACAGATGACACAAACTCATTATTTCACGTTCAAACAAAGACTGCTTTTAGCTCCGTAGACAACTCTTTTCAAGCCCCAATTGCCATTATTCCAAGAACAACTGAAACATTAATAATGCCTCCACTCCCTCTCCACAAAGAGATATCAAGGACGTCCTTCCAAACGTTTGACCTGGAGACCTCAGATCCCCCTGGGAAAGGGCACACCATTGCAGATGGTCAGGGATATATCACTCATTAGCCGGAGAACCTTGAAGAACTATATTCCCAAGCCTCAGTTTCTTCATCTGTAAATTGGGGACAGAAATAATTACTTCCAAAGTTTGAACTACAAGTTACGTAAAATAATAGGAGATTAACATCTGCCTGGCTTTATAATAAACGATCAGGTGCAGGTGTGGTTGCTGCAGTGTGGCAGTCACATCCTCACACGTGGCTGTCACCCACAGTTAATCAGGCTGACCCCATGGCATCATGAGTCTAACACCCCAAGTCTAAACAGTCAAAAGAGAAACAGCAACTCCTCTTAATGTCCTCCGATCATAATGACAGTCCCATTTAGGAAATAAAGCCAAACTTGGGTGTAGTTGGCAATATTTTTAACCTTAAGACAAAAGACATCCAGAAAATACTTCTCAGAAAAGTGACTGAAAAAAAAATACTTTTAATTTCTTGAATGCAAAGTTTTCTTTTTTAACTCCTATTTGCATTTGAATATAAAATTTGGAAATTATACTTCAGGCGGCGTTAACTGCAGAACCGTGCAGCAACAAGAGGTTCCTAAATGCCCATGTTTTTTGGTTCAATGCAACTAAGATTAGTTGGTGAACATTTAGAAAAGATTTCAAAAGTATCTAATGTAAACATACATAACCTTCAGAGGTATTTGTATGCATCCTCAAAATCAGCTTATTAGACATAATGTGTGGTTTTCATGATATTGTACAGGTATTCAAAGTCTGCTTATATGAATTTTAAGAAACTACATTATTTATAATATACTATAGAATAACCACAATTATTTCCTGAAGAAACCAATAAAAATGCCTTGTCTCCATAGATTAAAAAAAAAACTTAAATGAATGAATCTGAGGGCAACCTCTAGTAGAACTCCAATGACACAGTACTGGGGCTTATTATTTTACACATAAATGATGCTTATCTTCATGCCATAGGCAGTGTAGAGTTTACTGTTCTATAGATTCAGATTTTCCTCTGAATTCTTCCAGAAGGGTTGCAAATTCCTAGGCCACAAGTGTAACATTTCTGAGTAAAGGAATGACAGACACCACGACCTATTCTGACTGTTATCTCGGGTATGAAAATCATGGCTCCACAAGAATAGGAATAAATACCTGCTCTGCACAGGTACACCTTCCGCAATTCCCCAGGGACTATTCTCTCAACTGAGTAACAGAGTAAACGAGACAATACTCCACAGAGTACATGTGCAGAGAACAGGCTCCGGCATCAACAGTCCCTTAATACAAGCCTTTATTTCTTAATAGGTTGAGGTCTTTCAAAAGTTCTAGTCTTTATTTGTGCACAGGCACCATGAAATGCATTTTTCAGTTACCTGCTGGAAATCTGAAAATCAGCTAGATATTCAATGAATTATCGTTAAAATTTTTTTAGGTTCTGCTTTAAAAAAAGCTTTCATCTTTCAGAGATTCGTACTGAAATAGTTAAGGATGAAAGATTAGAATGTTTGCTATTTGTGTCAAAATAATGTTATAGGAGACAACATGGGGGGAGATGGATGGGAGAGGATTGGCCAAGGCTTGAGGGCTACGGAATGCATACAAAGGTGTTCATTTTGCCATTCTGTTTACCTGTGTGTATGGAGTAAATGTGGCAGCAATTGTTGTAAAAATTGAAAGCATTGATATATATAAGAAGCCTAACCTATTTATGAGTTAATGTTTCCCTTTATAACCTTCTACTTATCATAGGTATATATTTGGTTAAGTTTCCTAATTGACACACAAGAAACTTAACTTATTTTAATGTATCTAGTTAACTTAAAAGCTCCCAGTGCACCACAAAAAATATTTTATTTAGTAATCAAGAGTGATTGTGTTTGATAAAATTCTCAGTTTCCATGTATTACATTCTTTTGCTATGTACAAATTTATAATCTGGGGTCCATTAGCATGCTACACATTATGTTTCCAAAATAATTCATTTAGAAATCGGTGATACTGAAGTTGCAATTCTCCATTTTATTTTGCTCAGCAATTATACTGGTCAGGCCTAAATGGCCACAGGGAAGGAATAATTGCAATTCTCCTGTGGTTTTATGGTTGTCTCTAGAATAAAGTAACCTAATGTTACCTTTGTCAGTGAGGCTAAGTGCTTAGAGAGAAAGATAGTGAAAAAACACAATCCTGGTGATGAGATGCTCACTAGCAACTACATTTAATCAGTCTAGTAACTCTGCGTCATTTTCTGTTGGGAATTTAAGAAGTTAAATTATTTCCTTAATTGAATTACATCCTTTTCTTAAACCTTTATCACAATTTTTTTTTTACCATATGTCACTGTCATAAGTTCTGAAGTACTCAAAATATGAGTGTTTGTATAACATATTCTGTAATTCTTAAATTTCTACTCTATCATGGTGCTAAGCAATTTCACATATTTGTTTGACACAAAAATCTTGACAGAGCCTTATACCACGTATTGAGAGACTTGAGAACAATTACTCAAGCTTTCCAAACACCCATGTGCACTAGAGATTCTAATTAGGTGTCTCAGCTAACTTGGAGCTGTTTCGATTAAGTAGAACGGTGATGTAGTAAGGAAGGGCACTGGGGAGTGGAATCCCTGTAGGGGGGTCTACCAAAGGTTGGATCTCAGGCACATTCTTTTTTTTTTTTTTTTTTAAAGATTTTATTTATTTATTTGACAGAGAGAGATCACAAGCAGGGAGAGAACCAGGCAGAGAGAGAGGAGGAAGCAGGCTCCCCGCTAAGCAGAGAGCCCGATGCGGGGCTCGATCCCAGGACACTGGGATTATGACCTGAGCCGAAGGCAGAGGCTTTAACCCACTGAGCCACCCAGGCGCCCCTCTCAGGCACATTCTTAAACACTCAGCCTTGGTTGGTTCTTTCATGTCTAACACCATCGTAATACCTGGATTGCCCAGATCACAGTGCTGCTTGAAGATAATATTACTGAAAATGTTTACTCTCTATGGGCCTGTACAAATATAAGGTATTTTTAAGCAAACTGACTTATACTAAGATATGTTAGCACATCTAAATCCATTTGATTAAAATAATTTGTAACTTATATTATACATTTTTGAGGATACTGTATTACTTTCAAGTCCCAAGCACTAAAATATAATTACCCGGGCACAGGCACTTGATGGAATATTATGAAGCAATTAAAATGGTGATTTTTGCAGACTATTGAAAAATTAGTATGTTCTCTTCATTACTTAAGTATGGTACATAATTGTGTGATCAGCATACTTATAACTTAATTCAGAGTTAAGCATAATAAGAATAAAGATGATACATCGAAGTTTTAATAGTGGTTTTACTAAGTGACAAACTCTTGGAATTCTTCTTTTTTTAACTTACTCTATGTGGCAAGTTTAATGATGTGATTAGAGTACTTACATATAGAGGGGTACCTGGGTGGCTCTGTGGGTTGAGCCTCTGCCTTTGGCTCGGGTCATGATCTCAGGGTCCTGGGATTGAGCCCCACTTCGGGCTCCTTGCTCGGCGGGGCGCCTGCTTCCCCCTCTCTCTGCCTACTTCTCTGCCTACTTGTGATCTTTCTCTCTGTCAAATAAATAAATAACATCTTAAAAAAAAAGGAATACTTACACATAGAAATGCAATCCAAAAAAGGGAAGAGGAAAACATATTACCCTTTTTTCTACTGTTAATCTCTTTCCTTTACTAAAATTCCCTTGTTATTCCCTGAACATTATCAATTACCTGGGCATTAGCAACTGTGTAGCCTCTCTTGATCTCTCACTGTGGGTTCCAGTGACCTCAGGAGAATATCCTCTAACTGAATTCTGATTATTGGCAATTTTCTAGTAATCCAATTGCCTAAAGACTTTCTAAATTTGCCTTTTGATAAATCTTACTTTTTTTTCAAAATCCAAGGATAACAACAAATGTAGATAACTTCTTCGGAGAGCTCACTACTTTGCAGACCCAGTCCAAATCACTTTCCATGTATTACCTCATTTCATGACCTTCCCATGAGAGCTTTACTTTTTCCTTATTTTACAGAAGAGAAAACTTAGAAAGGTGAAGTGACATCCAAGATCACACAGTTAGCAAGGTAAGGTTGAAAAACCAAATTTACGAACAGATGCTCAATATGGTTATTTAAGAAAACAATGAGAAATAAGATACCACTGTGTGCTTGAGAGGCTCACAAAAGTCAGAAAGCTTCTAATGGCACACGTTGCTGGGATAACTCTTCTCAAGAGCACCCCTGCAACGTATGGCATAGCCCAATCGCTGATCCGTCACCAGTGTGCGAACACCCTACCACCTAGCGACTCAATCTCTGGTTATAGATCCCAAAGGATTTCTCTCCTAGGTGTTCAAGGAGCATGTGCACGATGCTCTTTGCAGCAAGCCTGGCTGGTGGAGTGGGTATGAGGACAGGTGGGTGCCCAGCACGCAGTATCATGTGGCAGGGAGCAAGCTCTCTAGATGATTCTGATGCATGCTAAATGAAGTGGGAGGACCTCTGTACACATGAATCTAAGGTGTCCTCTAGCATAAGATTCCTTTCTCTCTCTCACCCTCTATGTGCGCGCGCGCGCGCGTGCACACACACACACACACACACACACACACACAGATATGTATATATATGCATAAATATATTCCTTTATTTGTTTCTTCATTTATTTATTTATTGATAATGCTGTCATTACAACCACAAAATTTTACTCATGAAGTGACAGAATGTAGGAATTGACTGTAACACTAGTATTGTATGGCTCAGGCCTGATTATTCTGGGCTATTTGCTGACACTCCTAGGAGTGCGGCACTGCCATACGTACCATTCCCAGAAATGCACACTACTGAAAACAGACCTGCCCACTCCACATCTGGCAGGTGCTGTGTGCAAAGCTTTTTTTCCTCTATCACCTGCCCCCTCCCTGCTCTCCTCAGGAAGGGGGCCAACAGCCACTGGCTCCACTTGTCCCATTTCCACAGACAGGTAATCCTCTGTGCCTTAATCTCCTACCCCACAGCCCTCCTGATGCCACTGGCTTGGGGATCGCCAGCATTCTTCTGACTGTTGTCTGTGACAGCTCTTCTCTGCTGTCCTGGTTTGTTTATCAGTTTTCCACAGCCTTTCCCCCCACCATCACCCGTGGACTCTCCGCCTGAAAACTGCCCTGCTCCCTTTGGACCTCCCTCGGGCCCAAGAAGGGTCTGTTGTTCCTTCTCCTGTAGGCCCTTGGGTCTCTGTTCACATGTTCCCTGAAATAGAAGCTGGATTACAAAGTACTGTTCGAGTGTCCGGCTGTGATATCCTCTAAAAAAAAGGGGAAGTGTCAAATCCATGATTGACTCCCCTGAATGTATCTCATTGCCTAAGGCACAACACTCAATAAGCACTTGCTGAATAAACAAATTTGATCCTCATCTCAGTAGATGTTCGTTCATTGCATGACCACGCCCAGCTGGGAATAAGCTTTAGTCCTGGACTGAATACATGCAGTGATGAATTCAGCACACCCTACTCCAGCCTGCTGTTCCAGTCCTACCCCAGGCTTGCCCGCCCGTCCTCTGCTCCTGACTGTTGCATTCTCTCTCTTCCTCTCTCCCCGTCTCTCCCTCTCTCTCTCCCCGCCGGCTGCCACCCCCTCTGTGCTGCTCCTGGGCTCTCACTCTTCCTCCTCTCTGCCTTTACTCACAGTGGACCTGGATGAGTCCCAGACACCATCCACCCAGGAACAGTCTTTTTGAGTTTCTTTCATTACTTAAACCACACCCCAAATGCCTCAGTGTCACAAGACTTTCAGCTTCCCCTCAACCACTTGGGTCTCTGCTTCCTTTTGAGATTTCTCACCATTTCTTTTGTGTTTACTCACTGACCTAATAATGTTTTCAGAATAATAGCTTCTGTTGTTCACTGTGTGTCCACAGGCAAGCCACTGGACTTGATTCCGTTATTTTGTGTGTACAGTGGGAGAAACGATGCCTCCTATGGTCCCAAGGTGGTTCCGAAGAGTCACGAGAGATTCGTGTGTGTGTGGGTCTGCCAGCTGACACACAGTCTGCATGAGGGGAAGCACAGCGAGAAAGACCAAAGCAGCCTGATGGCAGTCAGGGGGAGCTAGACTGGTGTTTCACGATTCATCATGATTTCACAGGACACCAACCACCTGCAAGGCCACTCTGTGACTGTGAAGGGGCGAGATGAACATAAGAGCACTCTGTAATCCCATCTGAATACATCCCCGAACTCAAACAATGTCTGAGGCACGAAAGTGACCCAACACCCACCTCACTGACTAGCGTGAGCGATTAAGTCCTCCTTCTTTACCAACTACAGCTTTAGCTCTGTCCCATTCCTCCACCTCCCCAGTAGACATTCACAGAGACAAATATGGTGTACCTTCTCCCTTGCTGTAACAGGAAATAAGCCCAACCTTGTTTGGCTGGGGCCCAGCAATGGCACTTATTATTGAGCTCAGTATGTTTGCTATTATTTGTTGAATTAAATGGCTAACAACCATGTGGGTTTCAAGGAATGTAAAATCATCCCTCCTTTTAGATGTATAAATGCCTAAGATGTTAGTAATCAAACTTTAAGGCAGCAGAATTACAAGTAAATTCCACATCACTGTCATTTATAAATACATCTTATTTTTAGCTGATGTTGAGTCCCTTCCTTTTTTTTTTATCAAGATTATTTTATTTTAACCACTGTTTGGCTTAACAAAAAACCAAAGACCTTTTCAGGAGGCCATAGCATTACTGGTGCCTGTTACCACTTTGTGTGACCAAGACAGAACTGCCAGAAGGTTCTCCTCATACATTTATTCTTACTGAAGATACTTTCAAAATATAATTTCTCTTTAAATGAAATAACTTATCACACTCTATTTTAATAACCTCAGCCTGAAAAATGAATAGTGAGGTAAAAAAATTAATAATGTCAATTCCCCCAATGCCCTGTAAGAACCAGAGTTAAACAATTTCAACAGGCCATGGTCTCCCTGAAGCTAGACCTTACTGCTTTCCAATTAGTTTTCATTTATTGTGATTGGAGTCATTTCTACAGGAGAGTCATGTGTTGTCATCAGAAATAAACCATTTCAACTGCCTTCAAAAAAAAAAAAATGCTTGGGACCTCTAGTCACACTGATTTGCCCAGTTGCTCTATTAATTAGCAGAAATTTATTCATCATGTTACCCAGCCATCACCTTGGGAAAGGGTGAGTAACTGTGGCCCTACGTAAAGGCGGCCAACAACCTGTTTGCGTTGACTCCGGGAGAAGACACGGAAGGAAGACTTCAACATGAAGCACTTTCCGTGGCAGGAAGATGTGAGTGATGCCTTGCTCGTGACGGCATTTCACACATTTGTTTGCTGGCATTGCCTAGGGCTCCTTTGATAATAACATTTTGATTGAACTAAATAAATATTTAAGTAGACACCAAGAGTGTTTAAATTTAATTTCAATAAAACTGTTCTGTTTCAAAGTGCAATTTATGTTGAAAATACATAAACTTTCATTATAAAAGTAATTGAAATATGTTGTTCTAGAATTTGGGGGGAAAGGAGAAAGGAAGAAAATTCCTACTCAATCTCATCACTCTCAAAATTAGCAGAAAATTAGGTCATCTCCTCTTGCTATTTGTTTATAGTTACAGTCTTACTATTAAATCACTTTAAAATTATAATTTAGCACCAGTAAATTTGCTCATTTTTATTATAGCTAATTAGCATTTGGAAGACACAGGTGCTCTTTCCACATGTTCTGCACACTGGGAGGTGTGTACATGTGTGTGTGCCCTTGCAAATCCAACCTTCCCATCTCAATGACAGCAAGGGACATAGCATCTGTGATTCACAGAATAAACTCCATTTAAATAGACACTATTTAAATGACTTGCTCAAGGTCAACTTGCAAAACAAGTAAACATTCCTGACCAGCTCTATTCTACCACTAAGATCAGAGCTTCTCATGATGAATGTCAAGTGATAAGATGAATTTTAAAAGGTACATATTTTCTCATGAATTTTCAGATGTTGTAGAAGCCAGAGCATGCCATAATAAATAGGCATAACTTTTCTCCCTGCTCCATTTGAATTTTTTCCTTTGGCATGCCCGTTCATCCCCATGAAGGAGTATATCCAGAGGAAAAACAATCAGGGGAAATATTAGACACACTAACGTGCTCACAGTCTAATAGAGTTTGTTTCTGTTAGGAAAAAAATGAAATAAGTCATTTGTATTGACTACATTTTCTCTGACTTCATTTAAGCCCTAATGTTTAAGTTATTTTAGAGCTACTTGATAGATCCAGAGGCTCTCTGCAGAAACATCAAGGGCCACGAGATTCTGGCTGGGTCTCAGCACAGAGGGTTGAAGTCTCTTCTCAGGGAGGTGGGCTGGGGACTTGGCTCCGCATGAAGACCACCCGGTTTCTACATCCCTCCTGGCTCCTGCAGTGTACCCTCCACTCACCCACAAGCGTCTATCTGCTGCCTGAATTCACGATCTTCCCTCACTGTTCCCAAGCCCCCCCGCCAACAAAGCTTTGCCTGACCCCCATAGTCCGGGTACTCTCTGTGCTGCATCGCATGGCTCCTAGTTGTTTTGGGGCATCTCAAAACCGCCCCCAGGCCGGGCTCACTTTAAGGCCCAGGACTCCATATCATTCATCTTTATATACCCAGCAGCACATAATAGGTGTCCAGGGCTCAGTCCACGAATCCCTGAGTGACAGCCCAAAGCTTACTAGCATCGTTACTGGGACAGATAATAGTGTGAAATAAGGGACATGGTTAATTAAGGTTGATCTGGTGACACGCCTCCCTCATTTGGGGATACAAGCAATATGACCCCTGAGCTTTATCGATCAATTCAGCACCTAGAATACCATAGCTAGAAAAGTGTATCCATTTATAGGTCATCTTTTCACCCTACTGGAAATAAGGTAGTACGGTAGTCTGTGAAGAGAGTGAATTCGGAAGAGGCTCTTCGAATGTGATGCGTCTAGAACAAAAGAATGAAGAAGAGCTTCGCCATCACTTCTCAGCCTTTTGGCTAAGATCAAGTGCAAAATGAGATTTAGATCATCACTCTCATTATAGCCACTTCACAGGCTTATAGATATTAAAGTCTTTGTGATAAACTTGGTACGCCTATTATGCTAAGACCCCATTTCTCAGGCATGTCAAGAAGCTGAAATGATCACAACATGGCAAGGGACAAAGCAGAGATGCTGGTGGAAGGCTCTGGCTTCCTTATCCCTAGTAGTGCTGCACAGTCAGCCACCCTGCTGTGGCCGCGACCATCCCTCCAAGCACGGGACTCAGGAGCAACCGTGCAAAAGGAATGATCCTGTGCCAGGTACCTGCATACACGTGCCAGCTTTAAAAATTCAAATTCCATGTCCATTTGTTATTTCAAATAACAGTTCTCCCCTAAGGACTCAACACTCAAAAAAAAAAAATTATTTTTCTTTGTGTGTGACGGAGGCACATTTCCCGAATGACAATATGTGCCAGCACAGAGCTGGAAGTGTTTGAGAGAAAATAAATCTCAGCACTACGCATTGAGAGAAGACATTTCCCCCCTATTTCCTCAAGGATGTGTTCCAATCATTTCGAGTAGACTTATAGTGTCTTGTTTAAAAAAAAAAAAGTAATGAAGCAGGAAGTAGGTCTGCAGTATGACTTTCTCTACCCTTCTTTTTCTAGTAGCTCTCTTTTTAATAGGACTCCTATTATAAATAGTTAATATCCTATCCTAATCCTATCCTATCCTAATAGTTAATATCATGCCTTTCCAATAGAACTTTGACTTGAGTTCATATTGGTTCTCCTTTTGGGTGAGTGATGTTTAAGCACATCTCCTTAACGTAACTCTCCTCTTAAAATACCTTCTTTTAAAATAGCATTTTCCAAGGCGCCTGAGTGGCTCAGTGGGTTAAAGCCTCTGCCTTCAGCTCAGGTCATGATCCCAGGGTCCTAGGATCGAGCCCCACATCGGGCTCTCTGCTCAGCGGAGAACCTGCTCCACCCCCCTGTCTGCCTCTCTGCCTACTACTGATCTCTGTCAAATAAATAAATAAAAATCTTAAAAAAAATAAAAATAAAATAGCATTTTCCAATGCTCATTTTCTTGAACTGTCTGACATACCACTGACTGACATGGAAAACGCAAAGCTGCATCCTGCAGACGGAGCTGTTGAAACTTGAATCGTGGGTCCCTTTGCTGGGGCTCTCATTAACACACAGATAAGGACTCGGTTGGCAGGCTTGGAGCGGTGCCTGAGATGCAGCATTTCCAAGGAGTTCTCCTTGAGGATGGCTCTGCTGCTGCAGGTCCCAGAACCCCATCTGGAGGAGGAGAGCTGTACAGCTGAGCTGCTCAAGCTTGGCGTGCGTGACGTTTCATGGAGGGATTGTTAACACACATTCCTGGACCCCATCCCTAGAGGTTCTGGTTGGGTAGGTCTGGCTAAGGTGCATTCCTAACAAGCCCTTACGAGCTGCAGATACTGTTGATTAGTACATCAGACTGAATATCCTGTAAGGGAATCTAGTTGAGCCAAACAAGCAAACAAACAAACAAAAAAATCCCAGCCTGACACTTACTAGGCCAAACACAGATTTGTCCTAACAGGAAATTTTAGATCAGTAAACATTAGTGTGGTTCAGGACCCTTACTCCCCCCCTCAAAAAGCAGTTGCTACAAGTTAAATACAAAATGAAAAGACTGCCACTGCGGGGGGGGGGGGGGGGGGGGGGCAGAAAGAATTGGAGGTGGGTTGGCTTTTTTGGCTAAAAATAATTAGACATGAGAAATAAAGTAACATTTGAGGTCATTTATGTTGGAAAGGTTTACCATGTCTCATTCTTCCATGCGAGGGGGATAGGAGTCACCTTTATGCTTCAACCAAAAGTCAGTGTGATTTCCTGTCCGCATCCCTAGACAAACGTAATGAATGGGAACTCAAAGAAATACCATACTCTGCATTTTCCAAACTTCACATAGTTCAATTCAAAAGTGATAAAAGAATTTAATTTAGCTAAGAGAGCCAAGGAGCGGTAAGGATGGACAAGTTGGTAAGTCGTGTGTGGTGGTTAATTTTGTGTCAACTTGGCTGGGCCAGGAAGGTGCTGATGAAGCATTGTTCCTGCCTGCGTCTGTGAGGATGTTTCTGGAAGAAATCAGCATTTGAACTGGTGGACTCAGGAAAGCAAATGGCCCTTCCCACTGTGAATGACCATCACCCAATCTGTTGAGAGCATGAATAGAACAAAAAGTGGAGGAAGTTTCGATTCATGCTCTCCCTCTCTCACCATGAACTGGGACACCATCTTCTCCCGGCTCAGCACCCCTGGTTTTCAGGCCTTCAGACTCGGATTGGAATCCACTCCCTCAGCACTCAGGCTCTCAGGCCTTTGACCTATACCATCAGTTTCCCGGGTTTCCAGCTTGCAGGTGGTGGGGTTCCCAGCCTCCATTATCACCGGAGCCATACCTTAGAGTACATCTCTTTATAAATATGCATAAATAAAACTGGCTCTGATTCTCTGGAGAACCCACTAATACAGATTTGCTTATGGAGTGGAGCTACAAGGATAATCTGGGTCTCGGGCCACACCCGAGGCTTCCAATTTGGGTTGCCCTTGGTAACACACTGATGAGAAAGAATGATGACTGCTTAGAACATCTTAGAGAATCTTTTAGGGCCTATTATTTATGGGGCCAGAAGATAGAGCATTGAGCTCCAGTCCATGAACCTCTACTATGAAAGCCCAATAAAGGAAGGAACACTGAGCTTCTCTTAGAGAAGCAGCCACACACTGAGGTTTTAAGGGGGAGGCAAGAGTCCTGGCAAAAGGATACAGTCCAGACCCTGGTCTTCAGAGTGTGGTCCAGTCCAATGGGCCTCAAGAGCAATGATGAAAAAGAAC
>ML111319.1:58940-73458 GCA_003697995.1 Taxidea taxus jeffersonii
TTACAGACTAGACAGTGTCCTCTACATTGTATCAAAATAGAATACTTGGGTTTATATATCCATGTATAGTACTCATTACATACATGTCATTTTTTAATTTTTAAAAAATTATTGACCTTTTTTCTAGAATAGCTACAAGGGCACAGGAGTACTTATCAAATATTGTAATTTGTAGCACAAAATGAACGATTCTGCACCAGCAGCAAGCATGCTGCGACAGCCGTGTACTTTGGCGTCAGATCCTAACTAGTCACTTTGCATGACTTGGCAAAGTTATTTAACTCCTCTGACTTCAGTTTCCTTGTATGTAAAATGTCAGTAAATAATATTTCTGCTACTGTTTCAAAGAGAAACACACGGATCCATGTCAAATGTCCAGAACATCTGGAGCCGACAGGCAATAACTCACTGGGTATATATTTGCGTACTCCAGGAAGTGATATTCTTACGCAGCAGAAATTCTCCTACTTCACAGTGATACACATGAAATAACTCTGAGGATCTCATTTGTCCTTCTACTCTGTGTTCGCTTTACCTTGTGTGACCTGACAAATAAATGAAAATGCGAGGACCGCAGTGTCTCCTTCATGTGTTTCAAATCCTTTCCATCAACAATCTACTAAACGTGCATTTCTAAATGTTTCAGGACCACTTGATCACTGCCCCAAATAAGAAAGGATGGTGTTTTGCTGTGTAGGGGAAAGTATGTTTTTCCACTTCAATGATTATACCAATGTTTAAAAAAATGCTGACTTTTTCGGAGAGCCGATTCCTGGCAGTTCATGATGGTGCTGCCTTTCTGAGGATGGATGAAATCAACAGCAATGCTCTAACGAACTCTCCAGGTAAATGTCTCAGTAATGTTCCTGACACCACAAGGTGCTGACTTGGCTCAATCCGCACGGTGGGAACGTGTGAAGTAATTGCTACCCACCTACGTCGGAGGGTGGTTTTTATGCATCCTCTCAAGTCAGTGACTGATAGCAAAATAAAAAACTTTTCACTTTGGGATAAAATAGACCAGCAAGCACATCTTAATGGCTAACATTTACATACAGCTTTGGATTTCATAAAAATTGATGTATTTTTTGATTAAATATTTTCACTAGCCTAGAAAACAAGGGAAGAGGGGGATATATCTGTACTATGTCTACACAATAATAACAAAGGTATCCTAGACAATAATAATAGCTTTACATTTACTGAGCACAGCCTATACATTAGGCCATAGAAATAAGGACTATCATTCCATTTCATTCTCTTGACAACATAATCATCCTCCCCTAAACCTCTATTAAATCATATTGGCTGACAATCGGCAATCAAAATTTTGTCCATGTTCAGTGGTTTTTAAAACAACATTAATTTTCATTACTTCTTTGCTAGATTAATTCTGAACATTAATTCTGAAGTTTCAGAGGGCAATTTCTTTCTTTTTTTTTTCTTGAGTATTGTGAAGTTGATCTTACCATATTTTATCCAAAGCCTGATTATAAAAATTTTAGAAATAGAGAGGTATTACTTAGCACATGATTTATAAATACATAAGATAATAATTTATTTCCCACTTGAAAATGCCAAAATAGTGAGATAACAAAATCAATTATTTTAGCCAGAAAGCAAGATAGAGTATTGGTTCCAAAGGATCTACAAAATCAATCAACTTTATGAAGCAGCCAAACTAGACAGTGAGATTTGAAGACTGGGAATGTGCTTCTCTGAAAATACTAGTTCTAGCTCTCACCATGACATATGACTCTTACCTAAATATTCATGGTGAGAATGAATATTCATGGTCTCAGTGGCTTTTCAAACTTGTGATGTAAATAACTTATTAGACTATAAATGCCACTTGATAAGTGTATTTTCTTTTTTTTTTAAGATTTTATTATTTATTTATTTAGAGAATATGGGCAGGGTGAGGGGCAGAGGGAGAAGGAGAATCTCCAGCAGACTCTGCATTGAGCACTGAGGCTGATATGGGGCTCAAGCTCATGACTCTGAGATTATGACCTGAGCTGAAATCAAGAGTCCAACGCTTACCCAACTGAGCCACCCAGGCACCCCTTCTATGGCATGGCTGTGTACCAAACTCAAAGATCTTATGGCTTATGGCTTAAAACAGAAATACAGTATCTTCCAGTTCTGTAGGGCAGAAAGCAGACACAGGTGTCAGTGGGCTAAAATCAAGGTGTGGGCAGGGCTGTATTCCTTTTGGGAGGCTCTAGGGGACAGTCTATTTCCCTGACTTTTCCAGCTTCTAGAGGCCTTCTACATTCCTCCACACATGGCCCCCTTCCTCCATTTTTAAAGCCAGCAATAGCAGAATGAGTCCTTTTCACACTGAATAACTCTGGCCTCCTTCCATAGCCAAAACCTCACTCTGAATATCTTTTTCTGCCTCATTCTTTGATTTTTAAGGACCCTTGTGATGACCCTCACCTGAATACACAATCTCAAGTAATCTTCTATTCTACAACCAGCAGATTACCAGCTCTAATTCCATTTGCAACCTTAAATGTCCTCCTCATGTAACAGCCACAGGTTCCAAGATTTAGGATGTGAACATCTTTGGAGGGCCAGTCTGCTTACCATAGTAGAATGTATATTATTAACTGACACAAATGAATTTATTTTTTCTAAATATTTCCTGAGCACCTATTATGTTTCCAAACACCAAGTCAGGCTCTGGAAAATTAATGTAAGCAAGACAGATATGATCTTTATCTTTGGAAACTTGCATTTTGAATTTCAGTCCTATTAATAACTGAAAGTAAACACAGATTGACAAAAGGCAAAAGGCAATTCCCAAGAGAAAAAAAACATACTTTATAATTTGGCCTGAAGCTGGTTCTATAAACATTATAAAGGTTATAGAAAGAATAAACCAGAGCTTGTGACCCATATTATAGTTTTCAGGCAAACAATAAATTACAGCCAATCCTCATTATTCAAAGATTCTGTATTTGTAAATTCATCTACTCACTGAAATCTATCAGTAATCCCAAAATCAATATCCGTGGTGTTTTTGCGGTCATATGTGAATATGAGCAGAGTGGCAAAAATTTGGGTTGGTCACGGTGCAGCTTTCCAACTAAATTCAAAGGAAACAATGCTCTGCTTTCTTGCTTCAGCTCTCATACCATAAACAAGCGTCTTTTTCATTATCTGTTTAGTGTCACATTGTTGCATTTTTATACCTCTGTTGGTGATTGTTGGTGATTTTGCTTTTCATTTTTGCTTTTGCTTTTGCTGTTGTTGTTTTTTTGTTTTTTGGGTTTTTTTTGTTTTGCTTTATTGGCTAAGCAGTGCCTGGGTGGCTCAGTTAGTGGCTCAGTCAGTTGAGTGCCAGACTCTTGATTTTGGCTCAGGTTGTGATCTCAGGGTCATGAGATCAAGCCCCCGCCCCCATCCCTTTGGTGCTTCATGCTCTGCATGGAGTCTGCTTAAGTTTTTCTCTCCCTCTCCCCTCCTCCCCACACTCTCTCTCTCAAATAAATAAATCTTTTAAAAATAATAAATAAATAAATAAATAAATAAAAGATCAGCTAAGCATTAGTGCAGAAGTGCTGTCTAGCCTTCTTAAGCCCAAGGAGATTGCGAGGTCCCTCATGGAGAAAATGTGTGTGATAGATCAGCTTCGTCCAGGCATGATTTACAGTGCTGTTGGCTCTGAGCTCAATGGTAATGAATCAATAATGCATATTAAATAAAGTGTCTTTAAACAGAAACACACATAAAATAAGGTTATGTGTTGACTGGTTGATGAAAATGCGGCCAGAGGCTTGCAGAAACCTAACCCTGGATTATTCCCAGGAGCGGCAGCTCAGTATTTCTGAATTGCACACTCACAAAGGTTTTACAAAATACAAACATCAAAATAATGAGAATTAACTCTATTTATTGTATGGCTCTTCCTGTTTTAAGTAGACTGGAAAAATCAGAAGAGTCAAGGCAAATCAACAAAATGCCTTATAATGTCATAAAAAATTATCTTTAAAGATTCATAACTATGCTCCTAACATAGAAGCCATCGCAAACTCTACAAATTGCATTTGTCAGGTGTCAGAATAACCCACATGTGTATGTTCATTATATTGATACCTTAGACTATTTTTCTTTTTCTTTTTAAAGATTTTATTTATTTACCTGTTAGAGAAGAGAGAGAGAGCACAGGCAGACAGAGAGGCAGGCAGAGGCAGAGGGAGAAGCAGGCTCCCTGCCGAGCAAGGAGCCCGATGCGGGACTCGATCCCAGGATGCTGGGACCATGACCTGAGCCGAAGGCAGCCGCCTAACCAACTGAGCCACCCAGGCGTCCCTTAGACTATTTTTCTTAAAAAAATATTGCACCTGGTTGAATAGTGACTATAAATGAAATCATTGATTTTTAAACATTTTAAATACACACTTCAAATGGAGCTCATGTGCTAAACTCTACGTTTCCCCTGTTGATCCTATTTTCTAATTCTACCTTATATTCAGTATTTTAGGACGGAAAAACAGCATAATGACATAGGGGTGCTCATTAATCATGACAAAAGAAAATTGTTCGAAACTGTGTTACCATGTATGCTTTTATAGTTTCAAAAGTATTTTTCAGGGCCTAGACAAACATCAATTAGGTGATTTTGAGGTTCTGATAAAGGCTGGCCAACATGACTGCTTCTGTCACTGTCTATGAGTGTTCCTTTGAGACGGGTGATGGAATCTACCCCAATGGGAGGGTGCCAGAGAGTTCTATCCACCTATCAGCTCCTCTCTGCCCCAGGATCATGGGTGTGCAAGAGAAAAGCAGCTCAGTCACAACCGATGCCACGTAGCCCATGGGCTCAGGTGTCACCCAGCCTGCAGTGCAGAGGTCAAGAAGGAAAAGAAGCTACAGCCACCCCTTAATTCCCTTCTCTTTTCTATCTCTGTCCCGCTTCCTCTCTGTCACATCTGCCTTCCTTCCTTCTCCTTCTTGGTGGCAGCAAACCTTAGTCTCCACCTTCCCCACTCAAGTCCTGAAAGTTCCTGTATCAGAATTGGCCTCACTTGGGCCTGGGCCTCCACCTTTCTTCAATTGAGGCAATGAAATTCACATGAATCTTGATACCTAATTCAACTTGGTCCTAATGGTGTTCATCGTTGCCGGTTTTACTGCAAGTAAAATTATACTGTGCAAGAACTGAAACTTCAGCTACGGAAAAACTGGCATTAAAAATGTTATGGTCATTTTCAAATATATACCCAAGCAGGGAGAAGAGAACAATGAAGTCATATATGTATGCATAAACATAAACATAAACATATACATATACATATATCTGGGTTAAAGAATTTGCTAACTCATGGCCAATTGCATTTCGCCTATACCCATGCCCTTCCCAGTACATCACCTTTCCTATGAGATTATTTTAAATTCTGTCTCAGACATCTTGTTATTGCATACGTAAATATCTCAAAATATACCTCTAAGGGATGAGAATTCCTTTTGAAACAAAAGTGTAATTTAATGTCAGCATCTAAAATGTTGACAATAGATACATAATATCATCAACATCCTGCAATGAGTGCTCGGCTCTTGAAAGTGCGTGTGCGTGCGTGTGTGTCCGTGTGTGTGTGTGTGTGTGCGTGTGCGTCCGTGCATGTGTGCATGTGTGTGTCCGTGCGTGTGTGCGTGTGTATGCACTATTGTTCAAACCAGAGTACTGAAGACTTCCATACCCTGCAATCAGTGGTGCTTCTCTTTTTACCTATACTGATGTTGTCTTTTTACCTATAATCACCTCCCTTTCATCTTCTTTCAATTTGTTTACTGAAAAACCCCTATTTGTCTTGCTGCTTCCTATAGTTTGCTGGTTGCCTGTCTGGGGTGTTATCTCTGTCCTTCTGTTCCTCTGCAGACTGGTAAGTAGATTTTGAGACTTCACTTTTTAGCAAGAATTCTTCAATGAACACACTATATACGTCTATCAGGACATGGGTTATACCTGCTTGTCTCTATTAGACATTATAATGTCTGACACTATAAGCTATTTGATTAGAGGTTATAAAATGGTGATATTCTGATTCTATCACCACTTCTTCAAAACTTTTTGAAAAATCTAAAATACCTCTGTAAAAAGAAACTTCCTCTCATTAAATATTTGGCTACCCTGAGATGCACTTTAATCAGAAAAGGTTGAAAAATATTTTATTTTTCTTTTTATGAACTGATGTTCAGAATAATGAGTTAATTCCTTAGCATCTCCCACTGATGGCAAATAAGGACTCTTCCCATTATTATGAATTCATGAATGTTAACTTACTTGGTGTTTTAATTCATTCCTAGTATTATTCTCATTAATATTCTAATTGTTTCATTTTGGCCAGTGAAATCCTTTTTGAGTTGGCTTCTGAGTCATTTTGATATTCTCCAATTATCTTCTAAAAGCCCAGTGTTCTGCACAAGATATCCCACATTTATTTTGTATACTTCACACCCCAGATTTGGATTCAGTCATTCCCAACAAAGTCAATCCTCTAAGGTTGGTGGTATTTGGGGTCCAGGAATTTGGGGTTTGTGGGTATCTGGGGCAATGGAGAATTTGGAGTCCAGGACTGTGGGATATTTACTTCTTCAAATTTCAGATTTCTCTTTTATTTTAGACTGAAATTATGATATCTAATGATATTAATAAAATCACTTAACTGTTTATCAGAATAAGTTTTAGAATCACAATACTCTTAAATAAAATAGAACTAGCATCGTTAACAAAATGCGATCACTGAAAGAGGTTTAAGATTTTTTCATCAACAGGGTCTAAAACAGTAAGAACACACAAGCTGCTGTCTTTCGAAGTCACTCACATAATTCCTTTCTGTGTGTTTATGCCTTTCACTGAACATAAAGATTTGTTTCATTTTACTCTTAATTTTTAGAAAAAGCTTCTAATTTGGGATACAATTTAATTTGGGATACAATGATTGAATTGTGTATACCACCTTACAGTCAAGTCTAAAACACAAGGTGTATTCAGAAAAGTCTGGCTTCTATCCCTACTCTATCCCTCCCCATATAATTTATCATGGAGGTAACTTTTTTTAAAAGTTTTAATATTTTTAGAGGTAGCTTTTTAAAAAATATAATTCTCATGCTCACATTTACTTAAAAATATAAGCAGATATGTAAATATGTGTGTATTTTGTACATGTGTATATTTGTAAATATATGTGTACATATGTAAATATATGTGTATATTTCTGTTCACTTTATTTAAATATGATGGTAGTAGACCATGCCTATTTTCTTCACCTTGTCTCAGTCAAGGTAATTAAACAAATGTGAAGGGTCGGAGTAAGCCACCTGTTAATCTTTTTAAATGGTCACCACCCTTGAAGCATTATCCAGATCAAAGTGATAATCCTATGAAGGAAGGGGCAACAGTCCAGGATATCCTACAGCAAATTTTAGAGCCCTTTCCAGCCCAACTCCTCAGCTATCATTGACTACCTCCTTCTCCTTTCATTAGAATGATGTCAGAATTATTATTCTGGCTTCTCATGGAGATGGCTGTACATCTCTCAGTCTCTGCTAGGAAAAGACTTGGGTCGGGAGACAGGGAAGCCACCATGTGTTATGTCAAGCGTCAGCTTTGGGGAATCTGTCCAAAGGGATTTCAGTGGCCTCTATGTTAAAGCCTCTGGGGCTGCTGGGATTTGGAGAATACCAACTTCCCAAAGAACTTTCTTTCTTGAAAATTATTAGATTTTAAAATTCAGGCCATCCTTTGAAATGTATTTAGGAGGAAGACAGAGTGAAAGTACTGATGACTTCGGTTTTAGGAAAAAAGTAATTGTGGGTAAGTTACAATAGACAATAGGGAAAAAAGAGACTCTAAAGTATGGATGAGGACTCCCCTGTGGTGCTCATCTACAGGGGAGAACAACAGAAGACAAGATCCAGGGCAGTTAGTAGTTAACAATAGTATAATAGTATTTACAATAGCAGACATCCATCTTAAGGAAACTGAGTTTATGACGGATCATAATTTTCCCATAGCATTCTAAGGGCCACATATTGATGCTTGTGGTGTAGAAGAAGCATCCCATCTGTATGACTTCCTGAGCATGCATTGGCTCCATCCTTGGTAACTGCTACATCATCAAAACCTTTAAATATTTATGGATGGCTCAAGTACACATTGTTCTTTGCCAAGTACTGCCTAGTGGTAAGAAAACAGCCCTTCAACTATATAATAGTACCTCTAGTTACAAATAAGCAAGCGATGAATATTTTCAAGGAAAAAAATCTCCTAATCATATTGAGTTTCAAGCTCGTCTCTTAGTTGTCTCATTGTTATACTTTGCTTGAGTCTATTCCCATGACTGTGAGCTTTTAAAAACCAGGAGGACAGCAGGAAAAAAAAAAGAGAATAAAAAACAAACTCAACATAATACTCCCTTAAATAAACTTAAAAACTTAAAAAACTTAAAAAATAAACTCCCTTAAAACTACAGTAACACTGAATCCAAAGTTATTCTGCAATCTGAAGGAAACATGGGAACTTAGTTTCTAACATTCTTTTCATCCTTGAGAGCAAGACCAGCTATGTGATACAGAGAGGCCTGGAGTCGGTCAGCACAGGCCAATCCTGGTCCTCTCTGCTCCTGCCAAAAACAGTATGGTCCCCTCAGCATAAGCATTACCTATCCTCACTCCCACCAGATTTCCCTCACCACAAACCCTCTAGATACCCTATATTATTCAAATTAAAACAAATTATAGTGTAGGTCTAGTCCTAAGTGCAGAGGGTCATTTTGAACACATTTTCCAGCAGGATAAAATGGACCTGGAAGGTCTTGAGATACTGCAGTGAACCTGAGAGTTTCAGTTGAGAGAATGTTTTTCTTAAAAAAATATGTCGAACATTCACTACATAACTCTGACTCCCTACGTCTAGTATTTGAGTGAGTATCATTAACCCAGACAGACAAATACAGTCAAGGACTTCACACCCTGAGGTCATCAAGATGTACATCATTACAGAGATGCTAAGCATATCTTTTTAATTCTGAACTTATGCATAGAGAAATCCTTCACAAATCATTAACCCAAGTACAGTACAGGAAGTCAGAATATTACACATCCATGAATCAATTTAGAGAAAAGATGAGGACCATTGTCCTAGTCAGAACCAGCTCAGATCAGTCAGTAGTGATTGAAACTGATGTGTGTGCACCTAACTACTAAATCAGAAGTTGAGTATCAGAAGTCACTCAAAAGGTACTTCTACTGCTTGGTTAATCTCCAGTTCCATTGGGAGGAAAAGCATGATTAATAGATGCATCTCATATGAATGATAAAACAGCATCTGGGTAATTAGAGTGTGACCTCTGGCTGCAATGTGTAGGGTAGAGTGGCAGTAATAAGAAAAAATCGGTAAGAGGAAGAGCGGCATATTTTGGAGTTGACTCAGCTAAAATCCAAAATGGAAAAAGACAGAAAGTGAAGCCAGTGCCAACTCCAAACTCCAAAGAAAGTTTAAAAGATAAGAGAAATTTTACTACTTAAATTTTTAATGGAAAGGAAAATTATAAATAGAATGATGACTAGTAGAAGAAAATGATCTAACTTCTACATTGTGGGAAAATGAATTAAGGTATTAAGAGTTCCCATTAATTTCATTCTCTTTCAGGTTATGTTAACTCCTCTGGGATGCCTTCCACAGTCACTTCCAAAACTCATGATCCTCCTGCATTCTTTTCTCTTATTTCCCATGTCTTTCTGTGAAGTGGAGTGATTTAAGGACCTGAAACTAGGGCTCAGATTTAATAGGATCCTATAATAGCTGAGGTAAGTTGTGGAGTAAAAGGCATCTGTGATGGTTAACTTTGTGTGTCAACTTGGCTTGGCTAAGGGATGGATGCCCAGATAGCGGGTCGAACATTTTTTCTGGGTGTGTCTGTGAGGGTGCTTCCAAGAGAGACTGGCATGTCCCACGACATCCACATTCTCACTTTGGGACCTAAAGTGAAGTTTGCACACTTTTTCCAAATGCTGTATTTCCATGGAGTCAGTATTTTTATAAGTCTCCTGTCAATTTCATATAATTTTCCTTCTTCCTCACGAAAATAAGTCAACAAAAGAAAAAGAGAGAGGAAACACATTTATTCTCCTTTTTATGAATGTCAGCGGAGTATCGCAAATTCTGCCCCCCGCAGCTTGGGTGCTCCCCAAACTACAGGTCATCTCATGTCCATGGCAATCTCTCAGCAACTCTCTGCTTCCATATCCATTAGGTGCTCTGTAACACATCCTGGATGTAAATAATCTTTGCATGCTCCTTTTTAACATTTCCCTGCCCACATCTTGGTCCTTAATCATTTCCTGTGATTGCCCCAACTTTAAAGTGCTTAGATTCACCTCTTTGATCCTAGACCACCAGATATTTCTATCCTCCCATTCTTATTTGCTTTTCAGCCCCAATAACCCCACTGTTCCTTTGACTCCTTCCATCTCTGCGATGGTTAATTTTGTGTCGACTTGACCAGGTCACAGTACTCAGACATTTGGTCAAAAAAATAGTCTAGATGTCTCTGTGAAGGTATTTTTAAAGATTAGATTAACATTTAAATTGGCAAACTTGTGAATAAAGCCCAGTACTCTCCAGAATATGGGTGGGTCTCATCTAATCAGTGGGTGGCCCTAGTAGAAAAATGCCTGACTTCCCTGAAAGAGGGAATTCTGGCAGTAGACCTCTCTGAACTCAAACTGCAATTCTTCTGTGGGTCTCTAGACTGCCAGCTACCTTGCAGATTTTGGACTTGTCAAACTTCCACAGTCACATAAGGCAATTCCTTAAAATAAATCTATGTGCATCCTATTGGTTTCATTTCTCTGGAGAGCCCTAATACCATCTTTGACCAGTGCCCCCCTGACTTCACTTCCTCCCCCCTCATGGTGCTAACTCTACTTTCCTTCCCCTGTGCTCTTGCCTACCCATGTGCCCTTGTCCTGGTGTCCACCACAGCAGCCCTGCAGAGTCCAACCCTGGGTCAAACTAAGAATGTACACCCTCTGCTCTTGCACATGCATAACTTCAGGGGGTCTATCTGTGGTCTGCAGCCTGAGCTGGGCTCTCAGAGCTATGTGGGGTTCTCTTCCTGGTCATTACCATGGAAATTCAATGTTTGTGTACACATGTATCCAAGGGGTTTGATTTTATGGGAAAAGAGGTCTAGACTGAACAATTTCCAATTTAGAGAAGTTTCAGTATTCACTTGTCATCTTCGACATGCAGATTTTTAAAGAGAGCATAAACACCACTGTAAGCTTAATTAATTCATGTATTTATTCTATTCTAAGGGCAGAATAGCTACTTCCAAAGTGACAAGTAAAAAAAAAATTTTTACCTCTTTTTATTTCAGAATAGAAAGATGGAACCACTATTACCATAATAGCTTTGCAGCTCTTGGGACAATTTTCTGCAACTTTCCAGCAACTTGCTAAAATAAATATGAGGTTTTTTTCTTGAAACTGTTATTCCCCAGCCCACCCCCAACTCATGATGACTCTGACATATTGTAATAAAGCCATTGCTCCCTGAGGATCTCTTTGCACTGCTCTAGCAATTTTTCTCTTCTCTCCCTCTTATTGAAAAAGAACCCTATTATTAAGTACTTAAAATGTTCAAGATTCCAAAGAGAAGACAACCTTTCGGTATGAGAGATTAATAATAACAATAAGAAATACAGAATGGAAGATAGGAGTTCAAAGCCAAATAAAAATTTCAATGGCAGAATACAAATCAAATATGATTTCTTCTGAGCTGCATCTCTCTGATTTATAGACACAGCTCTGTAGAATATTTCCTAGTATTTTTGCTTCCTCTGTTCCTCTGCTCATAGTCACAGCTACTTCTGCACAAATGCCCTTACACTTGAATTTTTCTAAAGCAGGACTCTTCTAAATCAACCAAAGGATTATTCTTTGTGAGCATTTCTGAAAATAGTAAGAAGCAGATAAATATATACCAAGAAAATCTTAGACAATGGGGTATAACTCGTAAAGGCATTTGGGAATATGGATGGATAAAGCCATCTGGTTCAAGTCCTGGTTCTTACAACCAAGAGTTTTTCTTGTACATATGCATCCATATCATATGGATGCCTCCTCTCAGTACATACACAGACCTCTGCCTTGTTCTCCAGCAGACACATCACCAGGTTATCCTATTGGAAGTAAGTAATCATTAAAGTGTTTCCTTTTATTATTATGGTATTATTAATACCTATTCTAAACTACATTAGCAAAAAAGCATGGTGCTCCTATCTCCTAGAAATTCATTGCCTTAATTAAGAAATGGTTTTACTTTTTAATAAAGATAGTATACACAGTACGCATTTTAGCCAGTAGCATTTGAGTATTTATTTATGGCGAGTGTATAATTTGGAATAAAGGGAAACGTAAGTAGAATGAAAGAGAATGAAAAATACATGAATGTGTTTGAAACTCAGTCAATTAAGGTTATACAAACCATGCAAAGTAATCCGCAAGGACTCCCTGGAAATAACACTATCGCAGATATCACTGAAAACAAGACCCTGGTGATGAGTTAGTGAATACTGGAGAAGTGATGGGGCAGGAGGGACCAGAAAGCAAGTGGTTGCAAGGCCTGGAGTTTTAGGGATGAACTGAAGCATATTTGGCAAGCACGCCTCAGATAAATGAACAGCATACCCAGAAGAGAACTGTGAAAGCACAAGGAACCTTGGTTAATGTCCTGAGCGATGCCTGAGCCTGGGACTTTGGAGCAGTGGTACACAAGGAAGCTGTCCATGAAATGCACCAGGTTGGGGTTGGACAGGCCCTCAGGTCACCAGCCAAGCAAAACATTATAGCAAAATAGAGCGGCATGCTGATTTTTGTACACCAAGTGTGACAATTACCCTACCCCAGAGGTAACAAAAGATGTGTATGAATCCACCCATATACCTTCCATGTAGTCCTCTGCCTTTATCTGCAAAATGTTTGATGAGGAACAGAGCAATGCTATCTTTCCCACATAGAAAGCATATCTTTACTTTGAACTACAATACATATTTTGAGAAATAACAAAGGATTAAATCCATAATCTATTAGCATCATTCTACTGCCTGAGAGTAGATTATGTGTAAAAAATGACCCTAAGCCAATGATTTAATGTTTACTGGGGGTTCCTTTCTTTTGCTATACTGCTCTTTGCTAGATTTGCATACTTACCAATATGAGCAGGAAGGAGGACAGCTAAATGTAAAACTTTATAAATGTGGCGCTAGTTAACATGAACTTAGGTGGGAACCTACTGTCTTAAATCTCAATGTCTTCAGTATCAAAATATTACTGACCTCCTTTCTTTATGGGTCAATGGGGAAGCATTTAGTTTTGCACCTGAAAGGGAATGAGAGACCACTCAGTGTGTACCTGGATTCTACCTGCCCCCTTGTTCTAAGTAAAGAAAAACAAGCTTACAGAGGTGAGCTGTCCTTAGGGCTGTCATGGTCATTTGCTTGTTACTTAAAACCATGTATCACCCTTTCCCTGCTCCGTCTGGAGGCATAGGAGGGTTGAGTGATGTAGACTGAGAACCCTAGACTCCTGGCTTAGCAAGCTTCCAGCTGAGCATTAGAGAGAGAGGGCAGGTGAAGGGCAGGGAGGAGCCAGGAAATTTCTCCCCACGCTCACTCTGCCTGGGCAGCTTCTTGGTAGCGGCTGAGTTTTTTTAGCTCGTGCTCCCAAAGGACACCCCCTGCTTCCATAATCCTCTCCTGGGCAGCTCCTGCCATGGTTCTAGCACTACTGGACAATGTCAGCCTCTAAGCTCTGGAAACACAATCTTCTCATTTTCCCTGTAGCCCCCGGAGTTAACAACATCTTCTTGCTGTCGCTAAGCTCTGAGCTGTCTCACCACCTCAAGTTGGCTGATCAGCTTTTCCATTACTTGTACCCAATTTCCTCTGATGACTTTGCAGTTTCCAATGCCTGGAGTAGTTTCTGTTTTCCTGACCGGACACTGACTCAGAGATCAGTTTAGCATCAGAACTAAGGTATTTTTTAATCTGTCACAATATGATCGAAGATTAGATGACATGCCTGTAGGAGTGCCACACAACCATTATATAAATATATTTTTGATCTTTTTTAAAAAATATTTTATTTATTTATTTGTCAGAGAGGAGAGAGAGAGAGAGAGAGAGAGCACACAAGCAGGCAGAGATGGAGAGAGAGGCAGGCTCCCTGCCGAGCAAGGAGCCCATGCGGGACTCAATCCCAGGACCCTGGGATCACGACCCAAGCCAAAGGCAGTGGCTTAACCCACTGAGCCACCCAAGCGTCCCTATAAATATATTTTTAAACTACTACTAAAATAATGATGGCTCCCATAGGCTTTATGCTATCAATAAATATCACAATTATAGAACGAGTAGGAAATGTCCACTATTTTTCTTAAAAATTTGGTAATTGAATTATTTCCTACCTATTCTCTATTCGTCATCCATCATTACTTCTTCCA